>PVKM010001429.1:0-78208 GCA_004027735.1 Carollia perspicillata | reverse complement strand
GGGAGGAGAGGGTGGGGAAAAGGTACAGAGAATAAGTAGCATAGACGGTGGGGAGAAAATAGACAGGGAGAGGGCAAGAGTAGTGTGAGAAATGTAGAAGCTAAAGAACTTATGATACATGGACATGAACTAAAGAGAGGGAGTGTGGGTAGGAGGGGGTGTGCAGGGTGGAGGGGAATGAAGGGGGGAAATGGGAGAACTGTAATGGCATAATCAATAAAATATATATATATAAAAGAAAAATACACATGTGTATTTCTGGCATGAAGCTTAAAAAGAAAAATAAAGATTGTATATTTAAAAAAATTAAAAAATAAAATGCCAAAAAAAGATTAAAATGTCCAGAAAAATAAACTTCACAAAATTAAGTATGGTTATATTTGGCAGAAGTATTATGGAATGATTTTTCTTTTTATCTATATATTTTTTCTATATATTAATATTTGATATTTTTGCAAAGGACATATGTCACCTATAATTATAATAGGAAGAAATAATACAGCTTTTTAAACAGTTATTGCAAAAGATTAATGCTTATCAATATCAATTAACAGACCTATTTTAACTGGATTAGGAATGGCACTGATATTACTAATAAGAAGACAAATTAAAGTTATGGCAAATATAGCTAAAGGGTCTTGTTAATTTCCTACATAGGAATTACATCAACCACTGGGCAGGAAGAAGGCTGATTCAAATACTATATAAAGACAGTGAAGGGCTAAAAGCAGATATCCCTCACACACTGGTTCTCATAGATGAGTCCTAGGTTACCATTAGGAGGTCTGCAAGATGAGAACGAACTCAAGGAATACAAAAATATATGAATTGGTTAGAGGTTATTTTTCATTGCACATAAAAATTAAATATCTATGGTTCTACAATAACGTTCAACAGGATTTTCTTTTGATGGCTAGTGAGAAAGTTCGAGATAGACTGTCCAAAAGAGAAGAAAGCACTTTACAGACTCTCAAATTAAGAGGAACATCTCTTATTCACCTTACCAAAAGATTAAAATTCTGTGTCTTAACTGTGAGGTTTTGTATATCTTTACACATATCATATACCTTTAAAAGTCTTTACTATTTAAAAATATATTATTGGAAAATATATTGTGAGAAATGTGCTTTTTGGCACACAAACATAGAACTGAAAATGGTAGTAGTATGTATGCAATGAAATTTCAGTTGAGAGACTGATGGTCCTGACTACAAAAGGCGACTTTATTTTTCCAGGACTTCCAGGAAATAGGATGTTCCACACAATTGAACATTTCAAATAAGAGGATCTTATCTTTAATTGATTGATTAATTTTTTTTTTACCAATTAGGTTAGAATCATTGCCCATTCTCTGCCTTATGAAACAATAATAAATACCACTAAACCTTTCTTAATGAATCAGGGTCATTATAATGAGCATCAGACACTGTCTCGCAGAAACAATGAGGTATCATCTACAGCAAATGATTCCATAATATTCCACTGCTATGGTCTTGTGTTTCCTTACCTCGTGTCAAGTGGGCAGCTAGTACCTCTTGCTGCTGCCAGAACAGATGTCCTTAGCTGTGCATTTCTCTCTCCTTCCTTAGCCCAGAGATCCACAGGTCAGTCTCTGCCCTTGCTTTGCTTTCACTTGTTCATTTATTTATTTTTTTAATTCTTGAGATATATGTGTTATATAGTCATAAATTTTATGAATTTGCCATGAAGGGTATTCTCCCTCACTTTTATTATCCTTTAATCTGTTTTGAAATCAGAACCAGATAATTAATTTGTCAGCACCACGCCCAAAGTAAGAAATAAACAGAGTACCATTGATGGCTGGTCTGAGAGGCTTTCTATAAGCCCAGGGCATATATACTTTCACTTTCTTATGTAAATAACATTCAAAGTTAGTACACAGATTGAATGTAAACTACAGGAAAAATAGGTCAGATAATTCTGGCCTCCAAGAAAAAAAAAGTGATGATTCAAGAATACCTGAAGAAAGTGAACTGTTTTGAAAAAAAGGATTTTTGCTCAGTTTGCTCAAAAAGAGGAATTAATTCTACATGGAATCAGGCACAACACAGAGCTAACATTCCAAAGGGATTTCTGTTTCTTATAAAAACGAAGATTAAGCTAGTTTAACACTATAGGTTAGACAGATGAAAAGTAGTCAAAAACTGGGCACTTTCACAGCCTATCAAACCTGAGGGGCCCTAGTGTGACTTAATACAGCATCAAAAAGATAATTTGAAGAAACCTGAAATAGCCCAGTGTTACTTGAGAGGTACTAACACCTCAGGGTTGTGTTTCATGAAGAAGTTTTAAAATTTTTTCTTGATTTACAAGCTCAGATTGCCCTTCCTTCTCTAATTTCTGGCACTAGCCATAGAGAAGGTATTGTGTTCTTAGAACTTTCAAAAGAGGACCTGACACCTTATCTCCCTAAAGCTGATTAGAGAGTATGTCCAAACCTGTATCTCTATGTGACTGTTCAGTTTGGTACTAGTTTTGATATGATGAAATGTAAAGAAACCTGGAAAGTACTTAAGAGACATAACTTAATGAAAAGGATTATATAGTTTATTAAAGAACCTGACATAGCCAAACAGGAAACCAACTTTACCTCTAATCAACTATCAATCTTATTTACAGCTTATTACCTCCCACAAAAATCCTGCGCACAGGCCTGGATGACTTACACCGGCACTAAAGAGACTCCTAGGCTGCAGAGAGGATCGCCCCGCAGTAGGTCTCTTTGACAATGCTGCTATCTAAAGTAAAACACCACATTTCTTATTTACCTACACTGGGGTGTTACAGCCTACTGCAGACTCTGTACTCAACAAGGAAATGTAACTCTTGAACTTTAGAGCCAAATTTCATGCTTCTATAAAAATTCTAATTATATGTCTACAATATTTTTTATCTTTTAATTTATTTGTATTTTTTTATTGTTGTTCAATTACAGTTGTCCCTACTCCTCCCCCCCCCATTACTCTCTTCTGCCCTAGCTGCCTGTACCGCCCACATTCAATCCTCCCCCATCATTGTCTTTGTCCTTTATACATGTTCTTTGCCTTGACCCTCCCCCTTCTTTCCTCCATTACCTCACCAGCACTTGTTTGTTGATTTGGTTATGATGGCCATTCTGATCCATGGGAAGTGGTATCTCACTGTGGTTTTAATTTGCATCTCTCTGATGGCTAGTGATGCTGAGCATTCTTTCATAAGTCTCTGGGCCCTCTGTATGTCCTTCTTGCAGAAGTTTCTGTTCAGGTCCTTTGCACACTTTTTAATTGGATTGTTTGTCTTCCTTGGAGTGGAGTCATCTGAGTTCTTTATACATTCGGGAGATCAAACCTTTGTTTGAGGTATCATTTGCAAATATATTTTCCCATATGGTTGGTTCCCTTTTCATTTTGCTGCTGTTTCCTTTAGCTGTGCAAAAGCTTTTTATTTTGATGAGGTCCCATTTGTTTATTATTTATTTTATGTCCCTTGCTCTAGGGGACATATGGGTGAAAACATTCCTGTGTCGAATATCTGAAATTTTCCTGCCTACATTTTCTTCTAGGACTCTATAATAATGTTTTTTTTATTTGTTTGTTTTTTTTTAAGAGAGAGGAGAAGGGAGGGAGAAAGAGAGAGAGAGAAAACCATTGATATGAGAGAGAAACAATGATCAGTTGCCTCTCGTAGGCAACAACCTAGGTAGGCACCCTGACTGGGAATCAAACTGGTAACCTTTGCTTTGTGGGGTGATGCTCAACCAACTGAGCCACACTGGTCAGGACCTACAATACTGGTTTTATTCCTTGACATTCTATTTCTTTCACTTACCGAAGCCTTCTTTTATATGTTATCTGAAGCTTTTAAAAAGTAAATAGATGGAAAACCAATGGCAAAAGCTATGAGGTCATGTTTAGATAATGCTCTTCTTCTTATACAGAGGTATAATTATATCCATTATCTGACAATACCCTTATAAGGACATCAGATCTTGTGCTTTACTGGAAAGACAGAAAATGCATAGTGACATGTGCATTTATACTATATAGAAAAGCTTTTTTTCTGTGGGGGAAATGGTGTTATCAAATTACTGAGACACTTCCTTTGTCTCTCCCCTATAATATACAACTAGTGGGACATTATAATTCAAAAAAGATCCTTCTGCCTAATGCACTGGAACGCCTGAGGGATCCACACATCTGTACAACTGAAGGTCGGTGCATTAAAATGCATAGTAGCGGCGGAACTGGGGCAATGACAAGGATAGTTCCCCTGCCCCTGTTCCCCTGACATGTGGCTGAGTCTGCAGCCCTAGCGAGTACAGTAGCAGCAGCAGAGACAGATCTTCCAAATCCATCCCCACCCCCATAGCCCCAGCAAAGGAAAAGGAGAGTATTAGCATTCATAGCAAAACCCACAACCACGGTGACATGGAGAGCAGCAAAGCACCAGTGACCCTGAGGCACGAGCAGTGCTGAAGAGGGTCCCTGTGACAGCGATGGCAGAGGTGGTAGAAGGTGGGAAGTGCTGGCCTCAAACATAACTACAACCAACTCAGGTTAAGAGAAATCAAAAATTTGTGCATTATATATATAGCAAGTACCACCCACTGGAAGATAAAGTCCTCCAATCAACATCCTGCTAAGTTGTTAAAATTAAAAGCTGTAGCTAAATAAGAAAAGTATTCACTAATTCAAGTGTGCTAGCGGAGGAATAGCTCATTAAGCACCATGAATAATCACAGTAACAGAATATCACAAAAAGAAAATGACAATTCTCTAGAAACCAAACTCAAAGTCATAGAAGATTCTGATATGAATGACAGGGAATTCAAAATAGTTGTCATAAAGAAACTCAGTGAGATACAAGAAAATCCAGAAACAATTCAATGAACTCAGGAATAAAGTTAATCAACGGAACAGTACTTTACCAAAGAGATTGAAACCCTAAAAAGAACCAAACAGAAATTCTGGAGCTGAAGAACTCAATAAATGAGATGAAGAATGTATTAGAAAGCATAAGAAATAGAGACGACTATACGGAAAAGAGAATTAGCGGGCTCAAGTGTTGAAATCTAGATACAATTTAGGTGGAAGAGAACTAAAAATTTTTCAAAAGCAAAAGAACTCTGCAAAAACTACCTGACTCCATCAGAAAGAGCAACATACAGATAACGGGCCTACAAGGAGAAGAGAGGGAGAAGGGAACAGAGAGACTATGTAAATAAATAACAGGTGATTCTTAGGGTATAATCCCAGCAATGGAATCACCAATCCAAAAGAACCTATGCACACCAATGTTCATTGCAGCACAATTTACAATAGCCAAGTGTTGGAAGCAAGCTAAGTGCCCATCGGTAAATGAGTAGGTCAAAAAACTGTGGTACATTTACACAATGGAATACTATGCAGCAGAAAGAAGGAACTCCTACCCTTCAAGACATCATGGATGGAACTGGAGAGCATTTGCTAAGGGAAATAAACCAGGCGGTGAAAGACAAATACCATATGATCTCACCTATAAGTGGAACCTAATCAACAAAACAAACAAGCAAGCAAAATATAACCAGAGACATTGAAATGAAGAACAAATTGACAGTGACCAGAGGGGAGGTGAGAGGGGATAATGGGGGAAAAAGGGAGAAGGGTTTTCGGGAACATCTATAAAGGACACATGGACAAAACTAAAGGGGGGTAGGATCAAGGGTGAGAAGTGGCGATGGCTGGGGTGGTGGGGCTGGTGGGGGGAAAATAGAGACAGCTTTGTTGTTGATCCTTGAACAACAACAACACAATTTAAAAAAAAGAAAGAAAGAAAGAACAGATGAGAACTCCCGAAACCTGGGGAAGGAACTAGACATACAAGTACAGGAACCTAATAAACCAGCTAATTATTTCAGTGCAAAAAGGCCATCTCTAAGGCATTATAACAAAACTGTCAAAAGTGGGTTTGCCTGGGGTTGCGGGGGGAGTGATGGGGGGAAAATATAGACAACTGTAATTGAACAACAATAAAATAATTTTTTTAAAAAGTCAATGATAAAGAATACTACAGGCAACCAGGTAGGGAAAGACAGTAACCTAGAAAGGAATCCCTACTAGGCTATCTTTAGATTTCTCGGTCTAAATTCTACATGCCAAGAATGAAAACTCTATAGGCCAGGAGAGAGCTGAGTGACATATTCAAAATATTGAAAGATTGAAAACTGCCAGCCAAGAATAATCTATCCAGCAAAATTATATATTTCAAATATGAAGAAGAAACAAAGCCTTTCTCAGACAAATACCAGCTCAGGGAGTTAGTTCGCTGCGAGACCTGCCTGACAAGAAATGCTGGAAGGAGCTCTTCTACTGGGAACGAAAATGCAAACAGTACATAAAACTTTGACTAAAGTGAGAAACAGAATCAGAAAATTGCAGCCCTTTTACAGAACAGAAATTCAAATACTTGAAACCACTTCAATTTGGTAACTACCTTGCAATATAAAAAGGCATAATTTGTGACGACAGAAAAGTTAAAATGGGAAGACGAACAGGACAGACTTGTAGAGGCAAACAAAGATAACATGCTATTAGAAGGAAAAAACCCCGATTTTATGTATGAGAAGTTTTATATAAACCGCATGGCAACCATAAAACAAAAATCTAGAGGAGAGACATGAAACATAAACAAAAAGAAACAGATAAAAACATCATGAAAAATACCAAACCAAAAAGCAGACAGAAACACAAGGAAAAAGAAACAATGGAGATACAGAGCACTCAGAAAACAAATGGTAAAACGGCAGCAGTACATCCTCACATATCAATAATCACCCTACATGTGAATGGACCAAACTTACCAATCAAAAGGTAGAAAACAGCTGGATAAGTTAAGAAAACATGACCCAACCATATGCTGCCTTCAGGAGACTCAGCTCCATCGGTGTTAAAAAGATTAACATGTTGACTTAATTACTGACTCAAATCTGGGTGTACACTTTCCTACCAGGCAAAGATGTTAGGAGACTTGGGGCTATACGTTAGTATGTTTTAGGGGGACAGCTGTGTTGAGGCGTAACTGACTCACAAAAGAGCTGCACCTTGTGGATGTGTGCCGTCGGTGAGTCCAGACAGGAGGCGACACCCCAGACACCGGGGCCACCATCAGGTGTGCACTCGGGGTCGTTCAGCTGTAGAGCACCCCAGTCATTTACTAATACAGAAACAGTAATCTCTCCATCAAGAGAGTTTTAATTACTTTATCTTGTCATAATGGAACTGAGGAAATTAATAAAAGGTTAATACAGCAAAATATAAAAAAATAGAAATAACAGACCTTATTTATAAGCTTATAGAGAGAAATAGATGGTTCCTAACTTTCAAGTAATTTGCCTTAAATGATAGAACAGATTTAGAATCAGAACAATGGTTAGAACATAAATTCCAAATTAGCTATACAAATCTAGCCCAGAAAATTGGGTAAAGATTATAAAACCCAAGAAACATCATCACTTCCTGATCAAAGGTAGTTTCCTCAGACAACAGAAGCCTAAGTATCATGCCTATTACAGCACCAGGCTACGTGGGGAACTCAGTGCACACAAGAAGGACCAAACGAGGGACAATGATGCACGGACATCATAACATAGTGCTTTCTTGTTTTTATGGGTTTCTTCCCAAGTGCTTTTACTCCAAGGATAAAAAAGTAAATTCTACAATGAAGTGCCAGTGGTCAGCAAGTATTAGACTTGCCAGATGAATTCATAAAATCAGGAAATCATACTACTGGAAGCTTTACTTAATGTATACAAGACTACACACACACCCCTTTTAAGAAAAATATGATTACAGAAATGCAATTGTGAAAATGCATAAGAGAAAAGTTTATTTTGAGGTTTTATTTAGTCATATGTATATGTAGCCCTACTGATAATAAGCTTTAACAGCAACTAACACAGTATTACAACTTATATTTTCAATTTGTAGGATTTGAACAAAAAACAAAATAGGACTGTAAGTAGCTATATATTTCTCCTCCAAATATAAAATTGTTGTTTTTATACTGCAACGTAAATTTGTTAAAGGTTTTCTCATTAATCTAATTTATTTCTTGTAGAAAACTGAGAAGTGCACAAAGCATTATATGATAAGAAAGCTGAGTTGCAAAGGTTTAAATGACTTCACTGGAATGAAGAGTTTTAGTACCTTCCTATTTATTTTTTGAGAAAATATAATATTCCAAAGCATTCATATATTATTAGTGTTGCATATAATGGGCACCCAGTATTAATGTCAAAATTACTATTAAGAATAAAATCAGTGCATTTTTAGTCTCTTTACATTTAGCAGATGTGACACATGCATTCAGATAAAATTCATATGAAAGACAGGTCTATATAACACAACTTACTACACACCCAAGTACCTGCAAGGCTCTTTTTAATATTATCTACTTCTAAGTTTATCAGCAAATTAAATCACTAGATATAGCATATCACGTTCAAAAGAGCAAATCACCCAGAGCTGCCATAATACTCAGATAATTTAGTCCTGGACTAAAATAAAGCACATTATAAAAGCCCGATGTGTAGCCTTAGAGCCCAGTTGAGAAATCTTTCCTGAATAGGTTCAAGAGGATATTCGGCTCAACTGATGCAAGAAGTTGTAAGGCTATGGTCAAATGACACTTTCCAACTTCTTTTCGTGAAATAACCTCACTCTGCAAATGCATATGTGAACCTTTGAATCTGTTACAGCTTTTACATAGTTCTAACCTTAGAGTATCTGTTGGCTGGGGAGGCAGACTAAGCTCCAGCATACATTCAAGGATGCCTAAAATCCCACTTTGTCGGCACAGCCCTATGCAGCAAGATGGCTCATGGTATCATCCCCAATCATGGGGAACGAAGGGCTATCAGACTCAAACACTTCACAGGCATGTGTGAAAATTAAATATAATGCAGTGTTTACTGAAATTCACAACTCTTTCATACTAAATAATTTCTATCATATAATCAGCAATACCTGTGGATTTTAAAAGATCAAAGTAAGTTTAGAGGAAATACAATCCTAAGATATTAGAAGGTAATCCATAATGCGTCATAGATAGGGGCTAAAACTGAATTTTATTAAGCATTCTAAGAAGATAGTGACAATACGATATTGTTCCTAATAACACTCCATAATATTAGAATTAAGATAAAATGGCCAACTTATTGTTGACATATTGGTTTCTAAATACAAACTCCAACAAGAGAAACCGGAGTTCTTCGGAGAAGTGCTTGAATCCAGGCGCATGGAAGGCAAAACACAAATGAACCAGCACCCTGTGCCAGAAAGTAAGAAAGTAAGCAGCATGGGGGCAGGATGAACGGCCAGAGGCCAGCCAGAAAGAGCTGCTCTGAGCCAGTGCTGGTATGATTTGAACAACAAAATAGATAATGACAGTTAGGGATTATAACACATGGAATAAAATAAATACTTATAAACCAAGTGACACAAATCAGTAAATAAATAAAAAATAGAAGAGAGAGCTCTTTCTTACTGAAGAATTCCAAGTAGTAAAAGTCATAGGAATCAGGGAAGTAGAAAGTCACCATTGAACCCCACAGTAAATAACTGTTGCCTACAGGCAAGGTCCATCCACTGATGCTAAAATTAGTGAGAGAAGCTTGAAAAGAATATTTTATATAGTCTCAAAAGTATCTCCCCCTAAACACTTATAATCTCAAAGGAAAAAAAGAGTAATTTTACAGTGTAGCAACTCAGTAAAAAGATACCAGTAAAGAGACAATAGATACCTTGTACTTCTGGTATAATGCACTGGGAAGGACTTATCACTAATGTAGTAGCAATCTTGCCAAAAAAATGCATAACCTCAATCTAATCATGAGAAAATCCCAGACAAACTCAAGGTGAGACAGTCTACAAAATATCTAATCAGGACTCTTCAAAGTGGCAAGGTCATGAAAGGCAAGAAAAAACTTGGGAACTGTCGTAGATCGATGAGACTATGGGGACATGATAAATAAGTGTAATATGGAATTTTGGATGGAATCATAAAACCAAAAAAAGAACATTAATGGGGAAACTGGTGAAATTCTAACAAGGACTACAGTTAATTAACATTATTGTGTCAACATTAATTGCTTGGTTTTGATCATTGTACTATGGTTATATAAGACATTAACACTGAAGGTATAAGGAAAGTCTCTATTATTTTTGTAAGTTCTCTATAAGCCTAAAATTATTTCAAAATAGAACAATCAACTAAATAAATAAAATGGCTCATTCTGAGGCCGGAAGAAAAATAATAGCAACCATGACCCAAAATTTTTTGAAGCTAATTTTAACTGTCATTTAGATTAAGGAAAAAATCCATGCATTTTTAGATGATATAAAGAAAATTAAATTCAGAAAAGTAATTGTTAATGTAATTCTCTTCTTAATTATGGCAAAAAAAAGGATTTTAACATGGCCAACTGTCACATAAATAGATTGAAATAAGTTGCATAAGAATCTTCTTTTTCATGTTAAGAAATCATACTTTAGGGCTCCAATCTTTCTTTACCTAGTTGTATTCAATATTTCAGAAGCAGATAAATAAACACAGCACTGGTTATGTCTAATACAGGCCCTAACCACACATCACTATGGCAGTAATTATCAATTTTCAATTATCTCACTCCTTCTAGATTATGAACTCTGAAGGCAAGAACCATCCATCTATGCCAACTGCACACCCCTGGTCCAGCATGGTTCTCCAGACATGAGGTACCGATATTATCTCAAAAAATATTTTAAGTAAAAGGTCTTTCTGGTTGAAAGGACTTACTTTCATATATTTAAAATGCTTTTAATTATAAGAAACAATCTCCATGTAATTTATGATTGTAAGAAGAAGACAAATTTGAGGATTCCAATCTGCTATTTTGAAATTGAATATTACATGCTTTATAGCTGAGACAGTTTTAAAATACAGATCTTCAATAAAATAGCTTTCTTGAAGCTTCTAGTTTCATAAAAATTATAGTGAAATAAAGAACATATTTAACCTATATAAAAAGCAGGGTATTATTCTGATCAACTTTTGATCAGTTTTATCAATATTTAGATTTTCTGTACCTAGACATAAGACTCGAATAAAAAACAAACAAGACTCTGTATTAAATACTACTCAAATGAATGCATAATTGTTTACAGAAGTATCAAACATAGGGACTAAATACATTTCTTCAATGTTTTAAACAGTGTGCAATACAGAACAATGAAACATTCCATTCTGTGCTCTTCTAGATATGCGCTATGGCAGCATTTAAATTTTGCCTGACATCAAATATTATTTTTTAAAATTTAGGAATAATAGTTACAATCATGTTTGATTAAGTTTGCTTCTCAGACAAGTCCAAAGAAAGTAGTAAAAAAAAAAAAAGGCAAAATTCATCCAAGAAGGAACAGAGAAAGAGAAGGAGAAAGAAGGAAGAGGGGAGGGAGGGAAGAAGGAGAAGCATTAAGTGAAAATACAAGCCTCATAGATGCCCTTACCTTCACTTTGTTTTTCTGCTTGTTTTGATGTATTTTCTACTTTTTTTTGCTTTGCTGCTAGGAGTTCCCGCTTTAACTGTTTTGCTTCTTTTCTGAGCTCTTCACTATAAAGCAAACACAATTATATAAATATATAATATACTGAGAAAAAGTTATTTAGCAGAAACAAGTAATTCTGGTTTTCAGGTACACAATCTCTAAGAGAAACGAAGTGAATAATGTAATTCATTTTGTTGCTGTGTATGTGTATTTCTGGTATGAAAATGAATTACTATAAAATATACCTCCTTTCAAGTATATCAAACAGAAGTAGGTAAGTGATAAATGACCCATTGTTCTCTTGCTAATTTACTTGCAAATTTAACATTCTAGTTTCAGTTTAATAATTCATGGAGTTCCAAATCAAAGCAAAATTTTTGATAAAGTACCATTCACTAGAAGATTTGACTTTAAAACAAATTGAATTCTTGAACTAGCACAAATAACTATCATTTATTAAGCAATTTTTATAAGCTCGTTGCAGTGCTAAAATTTTTATAAACTCAATTTTTAACTTACTTAATACCACTATTTGGCAAGTACTTTCCTCTTCTGTAAAAATTACCAGACTGATGTATTCCAGTGACAAACACAATCACATATTAAAGGCAAACTGAAATGTATCTCACTGTAAGTCAGAAGTTAAAGACTAAGTTTCTACAAGCCGGTTTCAGGACAGGAGATTCAAACTCATGCCTTAAGAAAAAATTATTAAGTGCCATTTGATGAACCCTTATGGTCACTTGTGAAGAGTCAAAACTATGCATTTTATATCTGTGGATGTCAAACATTCACTCTGTTTTAAACTAAGAGTGGATCACAGACAGACTGAGAACACTCTAGTCCAAGCAGGCTGTCATTCTGGAAATGGCTCCAAAGACACCCATGCCAAGGTTTAGTGGGATCTTAAGTCTCCATAATTCTATACTGATTCAACTTTTAGTTCTTCCTCAAGATCTTGAATACGTTTTTACCACTGTCCTAGAAGTTACCGAACTGAGGCCCTAAATGCACATGACTCAGTTCTTTCTACCTCTTTCCCACATCAAACACACACAGCCATATTCTGTATTTGCTTAGCCTCCAAAATCCTGAATTCTGAAACTTCCCTCTCTGATCAACATCTACTACCTTTTACTTTCTCAGTCATTCATTCATACTTAGCCTGTGATCTCTCTTAAATCCTTACCCATCGTTCATGACCTACTGGTCCTATTCTAACCTCAACTGACTCTCTATCCATACCGGATGATGCGGTCAGCCATTTCACTGATGTGCTCAATTGTACCCTTAATCTTCTTGACCTGTTTGTCTTTACGGATACGTCAATCACAGAAGACAAACCTCCACAGAATATGATTTCTTTAGATATTGGATGTTGCCTGGGAATTTGTGCTGGCGACAAGTTCCCCAGGTGGTTCCATTATGCACTCAGGTTTGGGACCCAAAGTATTAGCACCTTACCATGGAAATTATCTTCTCTTTACAACTTCAAGCACTCCTACTTCAAAGATCCTTTCATTCAGCCAACAGACATGCTCACATTTCCCTGGACTCTGCTCCAATAAAGTGATTATTATCTTCCCAAGTGGACTCCTTGCCTGAAAGAATAGTTTATATACACAGCCTACTCCATCACATCTAACTTCTTACTTAATCTCTTGCAATCTATCCTTCTTATACTCTACTGAAACTACTTCTGTATCAGCCAAATTCAATGCCTTTTCTCAGTCCTCCTCTTCCTGTTTGACCTATCATTTAATGATATTAACCACTCCTCCCTTCTTGAAATTCTATCCTAATCAGACTTATCTACCATTTAAGAGTCTTGATTCTCCAATTCTCCTCCTAGTTATTCCTTGTCTTCTCATCCTATAATTGTTGGCATTTTTCTCATTCCTACTCCCAGTACACTGGCATTTTTATCTAATTATCATATAACATCAAGTATTGCCTTTACAAAGGTTATTTTCAGATCTAGATGTTCTGCCCTGATTTTGGTCCTGCATTTCTAAACTATTGTAAATCTCCACATATACTAGTGCTGTTGAACAGAAATAAATATAAAATAAGACACATATGCAATTTTATGTTTCCTAGCAGCCACATTTAAAACAAATGCTTAAAAAACAGGTTAATGTCCAAAATATATTTCAACATGCAACCAATATAAAAATATTAATATGATATTTTACATTCTTTTTTTGGTATGAAATTTTCTAAATCTGGTGTGTATTTAGTACATCTTAATTCAAACTAGCCACAATTCAAGAGCCCCGATCTCGGGGAACAGCAGAGGCTAGATGTCACAATAATGACAAATGCTCTATGTCCAAACTTGAAGTCACTTCCTTCCTGTCCAAATCCGTTCCTTCTTCTGAAGTCCCTGTTTGGTCATGGAACCACTTTCTGTCATAGCCAGACCTTAACACCCCTCCGGGGCTGTTCTCCCCACCGGCTGAATCACTGCTGAAGTACGTCATTTTCCGATCTCACTCACATATACATGCTCTTCCTCACTTTCACCATCATGCCCAGTTTATTTCTTAGATAAAAGTAATTACTTCCTATTTTTTGAAGTTATACTCATATAAACACAGGGAACAGCAAGAAAATATGACCCAGACCAAAAAAGGAAAAATAAAAAACAAATAAAAACCAAGTAAAAGAAACAAACCCAGAAATGGTAGAAATTATATAATTAGCAGAAAACTTTCAAACACCTATTATAAATGTATTCAAGGATTTTAAAAGGAAATAAATATAGAGAGAAGAAACTGGGAGATTTTATATATATACAAGAGGAGACTTGCTAAAAGACTTGGAATTTATTTATTAAAAAATGTGTATTTATTCTTATATGTTTAAACTTCCTTTGCCCTCAAAGTACTCTCCATTTGATGCAATACACCTATCAAGACTTTTTTCCAATTCTCAAAACAGTTTTTGAACTCATGGATTTTGATGCCTTTTAGTGTTTCTGTTTTTTGTTTCACCTTTTCCACACTGGCAAAATGTTTCCCTTTGAAGACTTTTTTCATCTGGGCAAACAAAAGTCGCTCAGGTGACATAGGGTGAATAAAGAGGGTGGGGCATGGGGTCATGCCATTTTTGGTCAAAAACTGCTGAATGCTCAGCACAGTGTGGGCAAGTACACCCCTAAATCACCCATCATTAAATGGGCAAATGTGTTGAAAGAGTCTTAAAAAAAAATTCACTGAAGCCAAATGCAGCCTCTCACAACAACACTGGTGGGGGAAGCCTATACTCCGAGAGGCCCACACTCCAGAAGGTAATCCTATTTGGGGGGAGGTCCCCCATACATAAATAATAATGACAGTACATGATAAAAAGCAATAACCAACACGACAAAAAATGACTAAATCATGTTGAAATTTAGGGAAGTGATTTCATAGGTTAAGTAAAGGATGGCCTCAGAGGAGGCATTTGAACTGGGCCCTGATACAGTGAAGGAGCAGCCGAACAGTGTGCCTAAACCAAAGACAGAGAGGTAGGAAAACACAGGTATGCGCTAAAGCATAAATGTCTTAAAGGGGTAGCAGCGCTAGTAATAAAAGATGGAGCTAGAAGAGAATCTGGGGCAAAGTCTAAATGCTAAACATTTGTGAGTGGCCAGGTGAGTATATTTTCATTCAATTTTTCCACACCTTTGAGCTTCCAAGTTTTTTTTTTTACAACCCATTTCTTAACTGCTCTTTTTGTCTTCCTTTAACCCACTCTCCACCTACTTTAATACCTTACTAGTAACCCACAGAAGTAACGTATGATATTGGAATAAAAATTTCAAGTGCTTCTCTTTACACAGGAACTTAGACCTTCAGAGAATCCGACTGTGTTGACCACCTTACCTCTCGCCCTTTGCCCTCTGACATCCAGATCTCCCCCTCCCTTTTAGATATTCTTTGTCTGTTTCCAGTGGTTTCACTCTTCCACCTTCTGCTCCTCAAATTTAGGTACTTCTCAGTAGCCTAGCTCAACCCTCTCTCTCTTTAGAAATTTCATCCATGTTCAGGACTTCGATTCCATCTATCTTTTTTTGAAAGTATATTCTATTGACTATGCTATTATAGTCTCATTTTTTCTACCCTTTATTCCCCTCTGCCCTGCACCGCCCCCCGCCATCAGTCTTCCCCTCCTTAGTTCATATGATTCCATGTATCTGAATGGAGCAATTGTATAAAATCAAGATCATTGGCCTGATGGTCTTTACATATTTCTACTTTCAAGATTAAATTCACATTTCTAACTGCCAAATGGATACTTCCATTAGATATCCCATAAATGCATCAAATGTACCATTTTAAAAGCCAGATTGGTCATTTCTGTTCCTCTTTCCTACTTTTGGTCAAGTCACCAGAAGGCTGACAGTGAGCCCACCTCCTGGAGCTCCTTTACTTCCTAGGGCTGATAAGAGTCCCTTCCTCCCTGAGGTCAGAGACAGCACTCGGGCTTTCCTGACTTCGCTATCACCCCAGTCTCCTACTTGGTCTATGCCTTTCTCTGCTCTGATGTATCTTCCACTCATTTTGCACACTTATGCCAAATCCTACAATTCTACACCCATGATCTTCTTAACTCTCTCTTACGAGCTACCTTCAAACTACATTTTCAACTTTATCTCTCACCTATCCCCTACGGTTACATTACATTCTGGCCAAAACCTACTCGTCATAATTACCTTGGCAAACTTTGAGCTGCAGCACACATACCCCTTTGTTTGTACCACAGTCATCACCTAAAATGAGCTTTCCTCCCTCTGTCTGTCTACCAAAATCTTCCTCATCTTTCAAGGCTTTCTGGAGAAAGGGGCAGGTGAGCATAGCCTTCAAGCAAAGTTGTCAACCTCACTGAGCCTCAGTTTTCTCATCTATAAATTGTGGCTATATTCAGCATATGTATTATAACAAGACTAATGCAAATATTAAGAATTGATATGCGTAAGAACACTATCTGGTGCTTAGAAGGCAGTTTTTTAATGACAAAATATACTACAATCATCTCACAACTGTAAAACTACACAAGCAATTTAAAGAATTAAAACGGTGCATAAAAATGATTTCAAGTAAAAGTTAATGACAGGATGAAACTAATTACTATACTATTAAAGATATCTACTCTAATGTTATTGATGGATTTTTTTTTAAACTAACATCCATTCGAAAAGATTAAACATTTGGGTTAAAAAAAGAGATGTTAATAGGACAACCCAGACCTAACATCATTCACATGGCCACAAGAAAGCAATTCGTTCTTCTCCTTTGCCTTGGTTTTATCATCAACTAAGAATAGTCTGAGGAGGGTGTGAATAAATATTTCTGAAATGCATAACCATCATATACATGAAAAAGTGATTACATTCTGCAGATCACTGTATTTCAATTCCTTTGGACCTATGATCTTAAACTCCACTATCTGAGGAAATAGTGAGATGCAGAATAGTCATCTTTATCTCAGACACAAAGAAATTGAAGTGTAGACAGTAAGAGATCTTTTTCAATGTTGCCCAGGTCGATAATGGGATGGCAAACATGATATAGACATTCTAATTCGTTATGCAGTTTCTCACTTAATCTGCTAACTATCCACTAAATGAAAAGTAAATTTAGACTTGAGTGCCTTATTTTTAAGCTAAACATTTTTTATGCAACAGGAGACACTATGAATAAGTGACTACCTGGGAAAATTTTTATAACTACAGTATGTTTACATTTTAATCAGACTATTTATATTACTTTACAAAAGAGTTTAAAATCTTGCAATTTTTTTAAGTCATGCAGCTTTTCAGTTTGAGATTGAAGATTTAAAATGGCAATGACAAGTATCTTGCATAATTTTCAGTGAGTTTTTATTTTTTCCTAGGTGCTTTTCTCATTTTCCCTAGTTTCCAGGAACGTGCCTTAGGAAAATTTTGAATTATATCTGTTCTTTTGTCTTATGGCATGAGAAATATTTTTTAAAAAATATTTTATTTATTTATCTTTAGAGAGAAGGGAAGGGAGGGAGAAACAGAGGGGGAGAAACATCAATGTGTGGTTGTCTCTCACAGGCCCCCAACTGGGGACCTGGCTCACAAGCCAGGCATGTGCCCTGACTGGGAATCAAACTGGAGACCCTTCGGTTCTCAAGTGGGCACTCAATCCACTGAGCCACATCAACCACGCATGAAAAATATCTTAATATAAAGGCAGTAAACTCAAATACTGACCTTTTCTAACATTCACCTTTAAAAAAAAATTAAAAGTTGTCAAGACCTGAGCATTTGATATCTTTTTGAAGAGAATTTTAGTCTATAAGTATGAATGAAATATGTATAAACTTCTTATATAAGACAGTAAATAAATTGCTTGGAGACCTTGTCGAGCAAGCTGACAGCTAAACCTGCCCACTGGAGATCACTGTTTCTTGGACATGGATGAAACACTTGCAGTTAGCTTACCTCTGCTGCTTCCCAACACCTGATAAGAATTCCTAACACATGGAATGACTGAAAACCAAACTGCACACTCTCCATGGGTTTTAGCCTGCTGCTTTAATAACAAAGGCACTGGTCTGTTTGTACTGAAACAACAGTTTGGCTGTTGATGAAATCGTAAAATAGCCATAATAAAAGCCCTTCACAAGTATTAAAAGTATAGATGTAAGACATGACTTTTATGCTTTCCTATCATCAGCAGTAGCAGAGATGCACATTTACCGTATCTCAGAAAGTATCAGAGTTTGCTGTAGTTTATACATGAATTTTGAAAATATATATACATATATCCAGGAAATATCTAACTAAATCAAATCAGGGAAATCTGCTGTATGTTCAAAGCTTTGTTCTACCTATTAGTAAGTCTCAGGTTCCTCATCCTGAAGTGAAGATACTAGTAAAGTTGAGTGAAACATACGATTCCATGGAAATGACTTAGCACACTTAATACGGTGCTTGGCCCGGAGTACGTAGTTAGCATTAGTTTGCTTCTATCATTACCATTATTGTTCTCACTTCCGCCACCACCACTACTTTTATTCTTACTGTGTGCAGAATCAGTTACTGACTAAATGAGACCTCTAACTAAAGAGATTAAAGAGGCAAATCCTTCCTTTTTTCTCATGGGTGCATAGATTTCAAAGCTTAAGTTTTTGCATCTGATGCACTGCTTGGATTAAATACCATATGCTATAAAAAGTAAGTTTTAAGAACTAAACAGTTTAAAGAACTAAAAATTACAAAATTCTCATATCCCAATTCTGGTCAGTAACATTTGAAACTCAATTATTTATATTCTTTCATTATGATTTTCTTGAAAGTTAAAAAATAAACATGTCAACTAAGAAATATGAGAATCAGCCTCTATGAGAGAGGCTAATGGAGAACCTACATTATTTTAGTTTAATTGATTCTAGAAAGCATCTATCAGAGGATAAAACTTAATCTGAGAGATAACGATCTACATGCCCTTTATAATCTGCTAGACCAACATGTAGGAATAGCAAGACTGTATGTATATCTACCGGTAAGTACATTCCAATTTGGGAAGGAGAAAGCTAAATGCATCCACGTAAAACCTGTAGACTTACAATCTTACTCCTTTCATATGAAGGGTCCCTTCTATTTTTAAATAAAAAGTTTAGACATCTGATGTCGATTGCCATTAATCTTTGTAAGATATCTTTCAAATCTTAAAAAATGGTATTGTCTTTTCCAAAACAGACTAAGCAAGAGCAAATACTGCATAAAAATCATAAAATGCCCACGACACTAGGCAATATTGCTGTTCCACCTAAACACCAAGTAAGAAGTTCAGAATCAAACACGTTATTTCACAGCAAGAACTTGGCTAAGCCAATATTTCATAGAAGTGGAGCAAATCTGTTGTGGCAGACATTTGGCCTTTAGCCATAGGTCTATTCCTCAATCCAACTTTGTAAGTGATATTAACTCAATATGAAAAACAAATGAGATTTCCATTTCCAGTAAGGCAGCATACCAGTAACATAAAAACTCTTTTGCAATCAAACACCTAGAAATGTTCAATAAGTACATTTAAAAATTGGTTTTAAATGCATGGCTTAGCTCACTAAAAACAAAAGCATTAAAAAATAAGCAGAAGACTAAAAACCAGAGCGAAAGCTTTAGAGCTGTTACTGGGACACTCTGAGTTACTGGTCTTGGTAATGTGGGAATAAGTTTTAACAGGGGTTTTAATCACCAGCATAGAATTGCTGCTTCTACACATAAAGCTAAGCGTTCTCCACTCACGGGAAGGATGGGAATTCACACATCTACTAAAAGACACAGGAAAACCACAAAAAAAGCTTGTCTGTCTCAGGTTAATGCAGGTAAGCAGGCTCTCAAGCTAATGAATATTCTCAGGGTATCTACAGAGTATGTTTAAGTAAAATCACCAGTATAGATCACTCTATGCACCTGTTAGAACCAAAGGCAAATTCTATCTGAAGAAAGGAATCCTCAATCCAGATTTCACAGAACTCGAAAGAGTTCTAAAACAAAATAGCTCCCAATTAAAAAAAGTTCATAATATACAACAAAGCAAGGCATTATTTGTGAGAAGCAGGGGAACAACAGATAACAGAGCCTGATCCCCCAAATCTTCAAACAGTGCAAAAATACAACAAGTATGCTTATTATATGGAGAGAATAAAAGAATAAAAAATTGAATGTAAGATCTACAATAGTAACTGGAAGAAGAATCAAAACAACCTTTAGAAGGGATGAACAGAACAGCTGAAGTTAAACTCAATGGAAAGTTGAACAGCTGAAAAAGTGAGTGAGTGAATTAGAAGATATATGCACAGCTTTCGGGATGCAAAACACAGAGTGAAAAAAAATCAACTATAGGAGGTTAAACAACATGGAAGACAGAGTGAGCGAGTCCTCTACAGATACAAATGGAATTACAGAAAGAGAAAACAAAGACACTGAGATTGAGACAATAATGTCTGAGAATTTTCTAAAATCTATGAAAAACTTTTGTTTTCAGATTTGGGAAGCTTAATGAATTCAAGCAGGATAAAAAAAAAGAAAATTCAGATAAAAACTTTACACAAAATGCAGAGCGCAACAGACAAAGTGTTCTTGAAGCAACCAGCATACATTAATAAGAATAAATCATTTTGCCCTGGCTGATGTAGCTCAGTGGATTGAGCGCGGGCTGTGAACCAAAGTGTCACGGGTTCAATTCCCAGTCAGGGCACATGCCTGGGTTGGGAGCCAGGTCCCCACTTGGGGGCACACAAGAGGCAACCACACATTGATGTTTCTCTCCTTCCCTTCCTCTCTCTCTAAATATAAATTAAAAAATAATAAATAAATCATTTAAAATTAAGTTTACTTTTTCTCTTCGACAGAGAAAGTAGACTGATGTATTGAGAAGAAAGCCATCATGGACTTATGTAACATAAGACATAAATGATGTCTTTCATTACAACTATTACAGCAAAGAACAAATAATAGCTTGATGCTTAAACAAAAATGATCATGGCTTAGTCCTAACTAGCTTAACTATTCCCAGAATGCTAAATAACTAGTCAAAGTTAAGTTCTCTCTTTCTTACTGTGAGAACCCACTTGAGCTCTGGGAGGTAAATCTCAATACTGAGGGGGGCCTCCTGTGACTGGGTGCCCCTGGAGTTTTTAACTCTCGGACTTGTCCACACTGGGCCTCCCGCGAGTTGTCAATTTCAGTTCTCGTTTTCTCTCCCAGCGCTGTTCCCCGTGGTGGCTCCTGCAACTCCCTGTACTCATCTCTCTCTCTTCAAACTTGGAGGCAGAGATCTGCCCTATGTCCTCACCTCCCTCAGTGATCCAAGAAGAGGAAAAACCAAGGTTAAATAGATAATTTTATTAAGAGAATATTTTGTGTTATTTTACTTGAATTTCATGTGAAAATACTAAATGGACGTGAGACTAAAGAAATTTCTAAATTGTATATATAAATGTTTCTTTGTCTCAAGTGATTTCCTAAGAAGTTCCTCCATTATATGAAAAAATGTTATGAAAATATTAAGAGATTAGTCATTTTTTAAAAACTGCACAATTCAATTTTAGGCTGTCCTGATTAATTTCCTGCCCTAAAGGTTGAGGAAATTAGTATACTTAACATTTTTTCCATGTTTTCTTTCTTCCATTTTCTAATTTGGGTTAGTTGTATTATTGTTTTTACACTGTCAATGTCCATTGCATTTATTAGCAGAATTTTCACAGTTGTATAGTCTTATAGTTTTATATTTAAATGGATCAGTATCTGTAGTCCTAGATTCAAGAGCTAGCTGGAATAATACTCACTCCTTGTTAATGACAGTTATTTCTGGATGGTTTTAGGTATGTTGCTGTTTTAGGCTTCCTATTTTCTCTCTCTGATATGGTGCCCCAATTTTTTATAGGTAAGCATCATTTTTACAAGAAATTAAAGTCACTTAGAAAAAATATTTAATGAGCTACCTTTATCACAGTATCTAACACTATGATTCAATATGTAGTACATGCTAAGTAAATATAGGCATAACTAAAGGAGAAAGAGTATCAGAATAGCAATCTTGGAGACCATTAGAAGTGTGGGGGCTAGGAAAGAGAAGTAACTTTGTGAAAAGATAGACATCTCAAATATAGCACACAATAAAAACCACCAAAAAACAGCGTCAGAAAAAAGTAAGGGATACATAAAAGAGATGAAGTCATTTTTGTGAAGGCAATACTTGCTTGGCGACAGATAAGCACTATACAAATTACTTATGAAATGTTTCCCATTTCCCACAGTGTCCTTAGCTTGCTAAATTTGCTCTCCTAACATCAAAACGATTATGTGAAAGAATGAAAACGTGAACAAATGTTTTAAAATACAATATATGGTATGGATTACACAGTGGGGTAAATAAGGCACAAGTTTTTCTGGTATTCAGCCAGACTTTCATCAGGATAAATCAGAATCATACAAACTGGCTTCTAGAGGATCATGAAGTTTTACACGATGTTCACAGAAGGAATCGCATGTAGCTGGTCCTGTCAAATCACTGAAACTTTCCACACTTTAAGGTTAGGGACTGCTGGCCCTGCCTTTCTCACCCAATGCATTCTTGAGACCTGGAGTTCTCTCTTTCACCTTGCAAGCCCATTCCACATGGCTTCTGAATCATTTTTGATGAAGACAAAAAGTATATTATTCCACTCCAGAATGAGTCACTTTGTTTCAGGTCCATAATTAAGTATACCTAAGTGTAGTCTTTCTGATAATAGCCACAAGATGATGATAGTGATGATAATGTCAGCATCTCTTGTTTTTCTAATTCTAATTTTAGATGAGAGTGGGTGGGTCCAAGTTCCCATTTCCCCTGGGAAGTAGTTTGCTTGCTTTTTCAAGGCAGAAGAGCCATTAAATAAATGGTGCTTTTGCTTACCTGACTTTGAAAATTGCCCTCCTTACTGCCTTGTCTAATTGGCGAGCTTGGACTCTCAGTACAGATGCTTTCCCAAATCAAGTTCACCACATCCTTTTGACCTTGGCACTCTTTGATTTGCTTGCCTTCAAGTTACTCCTCAAACTACAGCCATGGTGATTTTTTTTAAAGATTTTATTTATCTTTAGAGGAGAAGGATAGGACAGAGGGAGAGAAATATCAATGTATGGTTGCCTCTCGTGCGTCCCCTGCTGGGAACTGGCCTACAACCCAGGCATGTGCCCTGACTGGGAATTGAACCGTGATTGTTTGATTCGCAGGCCCAAACTCAATCCACTGAGCCACGCCAGCCAGGGCCCATGGTAATTTTTTAAAGTTCAAATTTGATCTCATTGCTTGCTTACTGTATGATCCCTTACTTCTCAAAATCCATACTCAGGAACTCTACTACAAGGTTCTCCATGGTCTCAGTGATGCTTTCTTCTCTACCTCTGTCTCTGGTGCCTCACCCCTTGCATTCATGCCACATATTCTAAAATCATGTTAGTTCTCAGGATGTGCCTGAGATCTAATCTCTGATACCTATTCCTTATGGCCTAAAGCACTCCTCCCTTCCACTGCCTTCTCCTCATAAATCACATTTATCCCTCAGGTCTCAGCTTCCATGCCACTTTCTCTACAAAGACTTCTGAATTCCCCATAGTGGTATACGAGCTCTCCGTCATACTTACCATATCATATTTTAACTGTTACTTCTTTTGTAATTTCCATTAGTCCAATAAAACTGAGTCATTTCACTTTTGCAACCCTCACAACTGGCCTGCAATCTGACACAGATGCAGTACTCGGAGCTCAGTAAACGTTGAACCAAACTAAACTGCTGGTAGCACTGATTTTTCTTTTAGATTGCTTAGTGTGGCAATCTTTCATCATTTCGGTAGATTAAAAGGTACACTTAAAACTATAAAATCATTCATTTCTCTTAAGCACTGACAAAATGTATCAATGCTAAACAGCGTATAATCCTTAAACTCAGGAATCCCAGACATTCATCCTGAGGACTCAAAAGGGTGCAAGTACCTGGACAAATGCAACCAAAGAGTGTTCTGGCTGCTCATCGCAACACTGTTCATAGTGGGAAACGTCTCTTTAAAATGATTAGAGTACACAACATAGATTGCATATAAAGACAAAGTATTGCTCGATTTCTATAAAGTCATGTGTTTATGAATGTGCGTGCATGCCAACATATACAAAAAATTAAAGATCTGAAAGGTCTACCAAACTAAAAACTAATTGGTTTTGTAGAGTGCAATACCATGTGACTGAATGATTTTATAAACTAATAATTCTGACTATAAAGATAAACCTATTTCTGGTTAGAAAAGTATACTTTCTTTTCTAGTGGAATATTTCATAGGATTCAATGCTTTACAACTAACAGGTTAAACTTAAGCTACTGAAGATACTCTACTGTCCACAATACTAATGAATCATTTTTACCAATTTAAGAATCCAAATGTTAAAACTTTTTGATTTCTACAATGTTCTCACTGCATAATCTCAAATATTTTAGAGTATTTTAACAGAGTACATTAAATCAGGAAGAGAGGGTATGGCATAATCGAATGCTTGTTTACTCAACACTTAGATTTTTCTGTTTGCAAGACAAATAAATTTTATCATAGAGTATATTCCAATTTGTACTAAGTAATAAGTCTACTACCACAATGACAGTATTAAAACTTTAAGCAATTTTTTAAAATTTCCACTGTAATTTTATTATCATGATGGAGAAATAAATATACTGTATGAATTTGATAAAACTACAAGCCTAAGTCACTCAAGAACATTCTGCTCAAATTTGATCTCATATGGAAACTAAACATTTTGGGAACTATGCTGATACATGCATCTGTTCTACGGCCACTATGCCGCTAAGGAGGTATTTTTGAGAGTGAATACCAGCCTTTACATTTTTAAAAGGTCTTTCCTAATCTAAGAGCCATGCTGACAGGAGATAGGAGGAAGACTTCAGCAAATAAACAAAATGGTAAGAAGAAGAAAGGTTTTACAATTTTTTTTTAACAGCAAACAGTAAAGTTCCAAATACAGCGGGGAAAAAATAGTTTCCCTTCCTCTCTCGCTACATAACATACAATACAGTAAAAAGGTATACAACAGGTACGAAACCACAGCAGGGGTGGATCATCAATTGTCCATCCTGACTTTTGTAAAAATTCTTACCTCCATTGTGCCTTAAAGATTTACCCTAAATTAATCTGCAGATTATGTTCCTCTAGAACTCTGGTTGACATTTAGCTAAGAACAAGTTGCATCCTCAGAGACAGTAGTGCCTGGACGCAGAGCTGACTAATGGCCAGGCTGCTGCTGCAGAAAGGCCAGTTTTTCTTTTCTGAAAGTCTGTGTAGACTTGCCCTTTCTGTGGGTCTCCTACTCTGTTACCACCTGGCAGACAAACAGGACCAAAAAGAATTTTGCTTGAACTGTGCTAGACCAACCCTTCAAGAAAATAAGAACAAGATGTGAGCCAGGAAAAGCACTTTGGAAACTACTTGCACCTAATAAAAGCATATTTTTAATTTAGCTAATGTGAAATCCAAACTAGTTCAGTCCAAGTGGAAAAGATGCTTTATTTATATTTATGTGAGTTCTTAATTTAGGCTTGATTCATGCTTCATGAGTAAAAGCTAGCATTTCATAGAATAAGGTGCACATTTGGCTTTCATGTTCCCCTACTACTTTCTGTGGAACTAATATATGTGGCAAGATTCAATATGAATTATTCATTCTGTCAATAAACAAAAATTTTCTTTAATGAAGTAAATTCCTTACAAAATTATAATCAATAAAGTAACATGATCGCAACTTCACTTGGCTACTTTTAATCCTTTCCTCTACTCCAAAAATGTTTGAAGTACTGTACTGAGAAGCAAATACATACATACTATGTCATTTTGTCCCCACATCAAACTCTAAGGGAGTTTTATTTTCACAGGTGGGGACTGGACAATGGAAATGGTATATGCAAATATGAGACAAGAAACAGCAAAGCAAATGAGATAACACTTTGGCTTATCTGGTGGACAGTGTACAATTATTTCTGGGCTCTCTATTCTGTTCCATAAAAATGATATAATTTACACATATTACACCCGGAGCATCAAAACAAAAGAGTATTACTGGACATACTAGCTTCAAGAGCCCTGAAAAAAAACAATGGGGGCAGGTGAAAAGTATTTTCAATGGAATAGAGTTTAAACAGTAGTTCTAAAACTTGAGTGCATGTCAGAATCATCCGAGGGCTTGTTAAAACATAGGGTGCTGTGCGAAAACTTTTTAATTTTGATATGGTCCCATTTGTTTATTTATTTATTTTGTTTCCTTTGCTCAGGAGACATATCTAAAAAAATATAGCTAAGAGTGATGTCAAATAGTTTATTGCCTAATTTTCTTCTGGAAGTTTTATGGTTTCAGTCTTACATTTAAGTCTTTAACCCATTTGGGTTTATTTTTGTATATAGTGTAAGACAGTGGTCTAGTTCTTTCTCTTCCTCTTCTTCTTCTTTTTTTGCATTTATCTGTTCAGTTTTTCCAATAACATTTACTGAAGAGACTGCCTTTACCCCATTCTATATTACTGCCTCTTTTGTCAAAGATTAGCTGACCACAAAGGTGTGGGTTTATTTCTGGGTGCTGTATTCTGTTCCATTGCTCTATGTGTCCATTTTTATGCCAGTATTGTGCCATTTTGATTACTATGGTCTTGTAGAATAGTATGACCTCAGGTAGCATGATACCTCCAACTTTGTTCTTCCTTAATATTTCTTTGGCTATTCTGGGTCTCTTGTAGTTCTATTTAACTTTTAGGATAACTTATTCTAGTTCTGTAAAAACTGCCATTGGTATTTTGATAGAGATTTCATACAATCTGTAGATTGCATATAAAACACTAATTTGAAAAGATATATGTACCCTTATATTCACTGTGGCATTATTCACAATAGTCAAGATATAGAAGTAACCTAAGTGTCCACCGATAGAAGAATGGATAAAGAAGATGTGGTGCATGTGTACATACAATGGATTATTACTCAGTCATAAAAAATAATGAAATCTGTCCTGACTCGCATGGCTCGGTAGATTGAGTACTGGCCCGCAAATCAAAGGGTCACTAGTTCAATTCCCAGTCAGGGCACATGCCTGGGTTGCAGGCCGCGTCCCCAGTTGGGGGCGTGCAAAAGGCAACCACACATTAATCTTTCTCTCCCTCTCTGTCTCCCCCCTTCTCCTCTCTAGACATAAATTAATAAAATCCTTTTTTAAAAAAGAATGCAATCTTATCATTAGCAACAACATGGATGGACTTAAGAGTGTATGATGCTAAAATAAGTTAGAGAAAGACCAAATACCATATGATTTCACTTACATGTGGAATCTAAAAAAATAAACAAACGAACAAAACAGAAACAAACTCATAGATAGTTGGTAGTCAGAAAGGGTGTTAGGGTGATGGGTGAAAAAGGTGAAAGGAATTAAGAAGTACAAGTTGTCAGCTATTAAAATAGTTACAGCATGTGAAGTATTAATCCAATACAGGAAATATGGTCAATAACATGTGTGCTGTCAGAAGGGTACTAGACTTCATGGGATTATTACTTTGTAAGCTATAGAAATGTTTAATCACTGTTACATACATGAAACTAATTTAATATTAGTTTCATAGACTGTATGAAAATATATATAGACTGTAATAAAAAAGAAATAAAAAATTATATAAATAAATAAATATGTATATGTATTTTATATGTAAATACTTATATATAAGTATAATACTTATATGTAAAATACCCACTCAAAAATTTTATGGGAAATTTTAAGCTGGAAAAGAATAATTCTGTCCTATTAACAACAGTAAAAACCAAACACTCTGATGAGTTGTATCTAACAGGTACCCATCATGAAACATAGTCAAAACAACCAAGAAAAAAATGGAAAATCTAGCCTGACGATCAGCAGTCTGGGCTGGCACTTGAGCTTCATCTGATGGTGCCCACCACATGATGGTGCTGTGCTTCGAAATCACATGCAGGGAAGTTCCTGGGTTATAAAGGCCCCAATAGCCGAGGCAGGCAAAAGCTCTGTTTAGATAGATGGGTTCTTGACGTTTTATTTAATAAGTTCATGACTTCTGCATTTTATTCACATTGAGGGTTTACATATATTTTAAAATCTCGTGTTATCATATTAAATATTCTAATTATTTCTCTAATGATAACTTAATCATTTAAATGTCAACGAATGAATAAAACTGTTAAAACTGGCAGCTTGTTAAGGACGTAGAGGTGAGGTAAGTAAGGCACGGCGGTTACGAATGCACGGTTGACGGAAGTGAAACCACCGGGCTGACATTTCACTGCGGTACTTTTCAGTTTGAACACGGCTCCTCAGCTCAGAAATGGGTCTAATAGTACTAACTACCTTGTAGAGTTGTTGAGAGCATTTAATGAATTCATACAGAAAAATGTATACATAAGATGTGCCAAGCACTTTTATTATTATTTATTATTATTTGTATATTTTAGCTTTACTGACACTGTGATGTTGGTATTACCATTCAAAAGTCAAAATAAATGAACAATCACATTTTAAACTTTCACACTCTCTGGAAAAGGGCTCACTAAGAAGGAGAAAATCAACATAAAGGAGTGAATATAGTCCCTGGTACACAATAAATGCTCATAATAATAATAGAATCTAATAGAAAAAGATAATAAGAAATCATCTGATTCTGCTTCTAGAAGTTGCCTTCATGCTGCTTATATACACAGTAGCTTCCTTAGACAAATTGCATATAAATGGTCTATTTTCTTTTAAACAACATGCTAAAAACACTGTAGTAATTTTATTGTTCCTGACAGGCTTACTTCCTATTACTTTAGAACTGTTTGCCATTCTACTCCGAACTGTAATCAGGTCTTCCTATCTTTTAGAACTTCCTGTTTTTCCTTTGAGGTACAACTCAGATACAAGGTGAGTGTATCTGGAGTGTCAGTGAGCTCTGACAGATGTACACACCTGTGTAACCCAACCTCCCAGAGTGTTTTCATCATCTCAGGAAGTCCCCTTGTGCTCCTTTGCACATAATCTGCCACCCCCGCCACCTCCCACACCCTGCCCACAAACACTGTTCTGTTTGCTAGCACTACAGACTGGGTCTGCACGCCCTAACGACTCACACAAACAGTATCACACAATACGTTCTCTTGGGTGTCAGGCTTCTTTCCCTCAGGACAAAGTATTTATTGTGAGTCACAGAAACTACTACTACAGTATCGGTAGCTGTTTCTTTTTATTGCTGACTACTATTCTACCATATGAATATACACAGTTTGTTTACCCCTTGTCCTGTTGATGAAAATCTAGGTTGCTTCTAGTTTTTGGCTATTATAAATACAGTAATCATAAGCATATGTATATAAGTAATTTTGTGGAGAAGTGCTTTCATTTCTCTTTGATAATACCTGAGCATGAAAAACACCTAGGCATGATGGGTCACAGGTACATGTGTGCTTAACTTCATAAAAACGGTCCAACTGCTTGGCATATCTGACGCTCCTACCAGTGACTGGTATTTAATAGTTCCTGTTTGCTACATCCTTGCTAAAATGAGGTTTTCTCAGTCTTTTTAAAAAATACATTTTGTTGTTCATTTATAGTTATCCCGC
Source organism: Carollia perspicillata (assembly GCA_004027735.1). Classification (NCBI taxonomy): domain Eukaryota; kingdom Metazoa; phylum Chordata; class Mammalia; order Chiroptera; family Phyllostomidae; genus Carollia; species Carollia perspicillata. The sequence goes on along the minus strand of PVKM010001429.1, from coordinate 48,478 downwards.
CTTCAGTCTTTTTAAAAAAAATTTAGCCAATCTACTGAGTGTTATCTCATAGTAGTTTAATTTGTGTTTCCTGTTGAACTTTATTTTCATTTTCTTATTGGCCACCCATTTGCCTTTCTGTGAAATGTCTATTCAAGTGCTTTTCCCATTTAGAAGTTGTTTTATTATTTTTGAATGGTAAGATTTTAGATACAAGTCTTTATCAAATATATACATTACAAATATTCTCTACCAATCTGTAGTCACCTGTCTTTTTTTTAATGATGTCTTGTGATAAGCAGAAAATTTTAATTTCGTGGAAGTCCTTGCTATCCCTTTAAAGTACAATTGACACGGAAATCATGTAAAGTGCAATCATAATCTGATAACCATTTATCACATCCAGAAGAATGCACAAGGAGGCCCAAATGGGTTTTCAGTAAGAGACCTCGATCTGTGGCTGTCTTCTTGATCCAGGGTTTCCTCCACCACTCTGACCTGACTAAATGGCTTTCTATTTTTAAGTCTTTTTTTCCTGATTTTCAAGACCATTTTGAATGATTCTCTGGCTTCTAATATTTTAGTAATACTGTCTTTTTTATGCCATCAAGTTGAGGTTTATCTTGACTCCTTTTTTCAAAGTCAACAAAATGGGTATTAATAAGGAACAGGCACTTGATATATTTTCCAGGTTGCCAAAAGCTAACAGGCCCTTTGTGGATGTGATTTTTAACTTATTTAACAGTAGGTCCCTGTCAGGGGATCTACTTTTATAGGCTTTTATTACTGGATTTCTTAAACCTGGTAGCCATCAGGTGAAATCCTGACTGAGCAAACTGTGCCCACACATACGCATCTGTCTTTGTCTTTTTCAGATCACAGTGGAATGCCAGTCAGTGAGTACATGTGGTGAAAAAGGATGCACAGTCTTTATGAGGCAGTGATGAATGAACTGAACACTGAAATTTAAACCGGTAATAAATGGTGCTGCCTAGACTTTATCACTTAAAACAATACATTGCCCAGCTGCTAACTTACTCAAACCTTAAATCAAACAAGAGCTTACGGCCTCTCTAACGCCGTGCCTTCTCAGGGAGAATGGACTGGAAAATGCTTGTCAACTGACACTTTCCTCTCTGCTACTTAAAATATTACCATTTTTATGGGCTTTTACACATTTATAGATTTTTATCAACATACTTATATTCTCAAACTGGGCTAGCAACATCTGGCTCACCATACAGTGTTATGAAGATCATTTACAGAAATAATAAAACTTAATGCAGATTTGATTTTCAGAATTATAAACAATTGGATTTATTATACAGAAAGGCTGTGAAAAGACAACTAAGAACAATTGAATTTCTGTTGCCTCCAGATATTCCTTCAAATTCTTATTCTGAACTCAAATAATTTCTATCCCTTAAAACTAACACCATCTTAACACAATTTTCTTTTCTTCTAATGGACATGCTATTCCAGAATGATCCAAGTCCCTGATTTTTTCTTGGAATTACTTTTTTCAACTAGACCAATAAGACAACCTCAAAAATTTCTACCCGACATGTTACCATTAAAAAACAAACACTTTTTGAAATGCAAAACTATTAAAAAGTTCAGATTGAAACCTAGGAATCTCTCATATATATACTAAATTTCTTTGAGATAAGCATGAAAGTGGTATAACAGCTCTCAAAACATAAATGCAGGAAATAGTTTTGAGAAAAGTTTAAAAAGCTAACTATCAGTTTTACAGTAAATGTATTATAATGCTTCTTCTAATTAGGCAAAGTAGTTACATTCATTTTTTAAAATATACTCTATGGGAAATTTAATTAAAACATAAATATATTAACATTTAAAAAACTGAAACAATTAGAACAAATCAATTGTGTCCATAAGTAGTGGTTTAAGCTTTTTGCTTTTTTAAGAGGATATGAGATACTTGCTAAATATATCATTAATGTTGAAGACTGCAGTCATCTAAAAAAAAAACACACACACACACACAGTCTGCATCCAAAAAAAATAATCTGTAAGCTTTTGGACTAAAGAGGATGGTAATGTTAATAATTCCCCCTAAATCAAGCTAGCTCTTGATAGCTGAACTTATGTTTGACCTACTCATATTATAAATTTTTTACAAACAGCTATTTTCTTTCTTTGCTTATCTCTTGGAGGCCTAAAACAAGACTGCATTAAACCGTGAAAAATTATATTTTATAAATGCAAGTGTCAGGGAAAATGCCTGAATAAAAATGGTCACTCCCATGCATTCAATCTTACAGTTACTCATACATCCATACCCCCATCTGTCTTGTCCTATTAAATGGAAAGCAAATCTGAAGAAATTTTCTGAACAATCCTTTTGTATTCAACCAAATATTATTTGTGAAATGGTCAAGATGGGACATGATTTAAGTAGGTACAGTGTTAACCAGGTCATTCCCTCACTGCTCACTGTGCTGGCTTGCTTTGGCCATTATTCCATAAACACTCTCTCTGTAAGGTTAAAAGCAGGTATTCTACTGTTTGAGTCTCATAGCACTTGGTTTCACTCATAAACAGAATGTAATTGTACCTCATACAGTTCTTATCTCGCTCTCAAAGAAGCAGTAAATTGGTTGAAACCTCCTTATTTTAAACATAGAATGAGCCCTGGTCTATGGCAACACTACACAAGGTGAAACAGCTACAAAGCACCAGAGTGATCGGGACACCAACACGTTCAGAGAAAGGCATATGTTATGTACTTGCAAGTACAAGGTCACTGAGGATTTTGATTTCCTCCCTTTCTAACAAAATACTACTTAAAAATATAATTACTTAGGAGTGAGAACTTTTTGCCTTCTTACTCTCTTATTTATTCCTAATCATTTTTTCCAAATATGACAATAAATCTTTCTCAAAAGGCCAAGAATTTCTCATTGTTAGACTATTAATATTGAGGTTACTAAGCATTTAGTGACGATAGCATAAATTTAAACATGACCACACTAACTGTAAATAAACTTAGCTCAGAGCACCAGTGACCTCACATCAGACTGTAGGCATTGCAGGGGAAGAAAGGAGAAGAGAAAAACTGAACACCACAATGCTAAATGTAGCAAATTAGATTCTTCTTTGATAAGAGTCTTTAAAGAACTCCAAAAACCTTACTTCCTAGGTCACTAAATAGTTTTCTTATGGAAGAATCAGCATGTTCAGCTTTCACAAGTGTTATGAAAACTGCTGGAATTAAAGAGAGAGGCACACTACTAAAGCCATGGACAGTTTATGACCCTAAGCTAGGACAGTGATGGGTACTTATGAGAATAACACAAAAAAGTCAACATCAGTGCTGAAAATTGGAATATTAATAGAGCAACAGTCACAAGAAGAGCTACTTCTAAGTTGCATCTTTATTTTATCTTAAAGCACAGAATATTGACTCTATTAAGAATCTCTATCCAAGATTAACTTTATAAGGCAAACACTGTATGAAACATAACATACAGTTTTAGTACATCCCCACCATAAGATTTTATAGAGCAGCTGCTATGTGCTGGGTATTGCCAAGGCACTGGAGTCAAAATTCTGTCAGTACTCCTCACACTCACTCAGATGGCTACTATCAAAAAAAGCAAACAAACAGAATATAACAAGTGTTGGCAAGGATGTAGAGAAGCCAGCACCCTTGTGCACTATTGGCGGGATGTAAAATGGTGCAGCCATATGAAAAACAGTGTGGTAGTTCCTCAAAAAATTAAAAGTAGAATTACCTTATGACCTAGTGATCCTATTCACAGGCATATGTCCCAAAGAACTGAAAGCAGGGTCTCAAAGAGACATTTGCACCCTCATGTTTAAAGCAGCATCATTTATAGTAGCTAAAGGAGGAAGCAACCCAAGTATCCAACAATGAATGAATGAACAAATGTGGTACATAAATACGATGTAATATCATTTCATCTTAAAAAAGAAAACTCAAATACATACCATAACATGGATGAACCCTAGAGACATGATACTAAGTGAAATAAGCCAGTCATAAAGAGACAAATATTGTACTTATATAAGGTATCTAGAGTAGTCAGATTTATAGAAACAAAGTAGAACAGAGGCTGCCTAGAACCTGGAAGGAAGGGAAAATGGTGAATTGTTTGCTGGGTATAAAAGTTTTGGTTTTGCAAAATGAAAACATTCTGGAGACAGGTAATACAACATGAATATACTTAAACTACTGACATATGTAATTAAAATGGTAAGGATGATAAATCTTGTGTTATTTGTATTTTACAACTCAAAATTTTTAAAAATTCAAAAAGTGAATTCTGGGGGGAGGGGAAAGGAGGCAGAAATTATATAAATACTTTGCATGTGACAGTACTTAATACATATTAATTACATGAAATTCCTGATGATATGCTGAAATAAGATCCAAAGGTTTTACATAGCTCCTTCAGAGGACAGCAGAGGTTCAATGTTCAAGTCAAAAAGAAACTTGAAGTTCATTTCTTACACCCGGAACTAAGAAATCCACTCCCTCAGCACCTCAGGCGAAGGGCCACTAACTCATCTGAACGTTTGCACTTCTTAGTGAAGTAGATGTGTACTCCTTCCACTCTGGGTCTGGGCTACCTGTTAGTTTTTCCTTACTGTTGAACCCAAATCCACCTCCTAGTAACTTTCATTCATTGATCTTGGTTCTGAGCTTAGCAGCTCAGAGAGGACATCAATAACCTAGTCCTTCCTTCATATGGACGCCTTCCAGTGTAAAGCGGTCGGGAACAATGCCACAGTACATACCATAGTCTCTGGTTTCTCTGCCAGTAACTCTGTCACTTCATTGCCCTGAAGGATGGGCAATAGGACTCATGTAATTTTAAGTCACTCTCTCTTTAAATAAAATTTAAACTGTTCTGATTAGAAATTTTCAGAGAATGACAATTCATTTACATCATTTATAATTTTGGGTTTTCTTTTTATTTGAAAATGCAAGCATTTAATTTAGTAACGGAAAGAGTTTTACTTCTTGAATCACTGCAGCCAGACCCTGAAACTCCATTTGGACCCTTTGGCCTTTCCCCCAAGTAGCCCTCAGATGTCCAACAAATGCAGTTTGCGCTTATCTTGTTATCTTATCAGCAGCCCTTTATTTCGACTCCTGTTGGGGATTTTAGCTGTTCGGCACTTACAGGATCTAAAACGACTAAAATGTTTTTCCTCACTGTGATAGCTGCATAAACTAAGTAACACTAGGCACTAGCTAGCAGCAAATGCAAAACTCCTGAAGCACTCTAATTACTTACGTTTTTATCTCTAAGGATATCACTTGTGCTTAAGTTACTGGTGAAAGTTTATTTCAGGAAACAAGAAGAACAACAACATCGAGTTTTAAAAATTATACTCATAGGCCGGGCTAGGCTCCCTAAATTATATTGAAAGGCTATATCCTGCACTGAAATAACTGTAAACTTTTTTGGAAAAGTCTGGGTTTAAGTACTTAATTGAAAAATTTATTAGCTTCTGAAAGGATTGGTATTCAGATGAAAAGGGAAAAGAAAATGAGTAAGCTAAATTAAATGTGATTAAGTTTTTCACAAAGTGTAGAATAAATGAGCATCTAATTGCCTTGCACTTAGTAAGCAAATTGAAATGAGCAAAGTTGTTTTTTTACTCTATATCTTTTGTTTAGCAAATGAAATCATACAACTAAGTTGGTATTTCTCAAAACTTCTCCAGTATATTTTATTTTTTTATTAGATTCAGTTATGCAATTGTCTTTATCTCAGTTTAACAGTTCAGCAATAATTAAGGTTCCTTTAAGGGGTTTCTATCATTAACATTCAATAAATATTTCTAAACAAAAACAGGGACACATTTATCACTTCCCCCAGCCTTTAGACAAGGTAAATATTATCTCTCAAAACGCACTTCATAATATTTAACCAGATGTTCATTTTTTATGGCTATCAATGGTGCGATCACTTATTTATTTATTTTAATTGCCGTTCAAGCACAGTCTCTGCCCCCGCCCCCAGCCCACCCCCCAGACTTCCCCGCCCCCTCCCGTCACTCGTTCCTGCAGACGTCCGTTTCTGACATCAGGTAAATTGTGATGTAGGAGAACTACCATTCCCCTTTTAGCTCTTTTATTTTTCAGTTTTACAGGGTTTCATTTGGTTTATTGAATTTATGGGGGTGACATTGGTTAATGAAATGACGTAGGCCTCCGGGGTACAATCCTACAATGCATCATCGGTATGTCTGTGTTACATGTTCGCCTCCCCAAGTCAAGTCTCCTTCCATCACCATTTTCCAATATGCTTTATTTTTTAAAAAGGAAAATCTGTGTATCTACTTGAATGGCTACAACTACATTTCCATTTTGATTTCCCAATATTATAAAATGTTAATTTTCATAAAGAGATAAGCAAATAATTTCCTTTATGAAGGATCTATGATCTTCCCCAAATTAATCTGTCAATTCCTTTCATTTTCAACCTAGAAAACAAGGATCTTCTCTTCTGTTAGAATTCTTTCCACTATATACAATACACCAAAACATGTACATAATACTGTTTTTGGGGAAGGAGGGTGATTTTTGAATACTTCCAATTTCTTCTGGGAATTATGTTATTAATAATGGAGTCTGAGACTAAACTTGCAAATGAAATGCTTTAACATCACACACACACATGCACACATGTATACATACACAAACACACAGGGTCTGGCAGAAGTAATGCCATTGAGTGTGGTTGGTAGCATACGTGAATGTCTCACACAAGATGGACAGAAATTTGAACTTTTTACCATATGAACATGTCATATGGTGTGCTTGAGTGTGACATTATTATGTTAAAGAACTGCATGCTTATTGTTGTGTATAAAAGATTTTTACATAATAAAAAAGGGGTTTTATTTTTGCTCGACCCTGGATATGATTTAATTAGAATTGAGATGCTAGAATGAATATTCTGATATATGTAGCAAAACTTTGATTCTATCCTCTCTTGCACTAAAAACAATCTAACTTTTCCTTTGTGGTGGATTTGGAAGTCCATAAAAGGCTCCGTGAGCTTCCTGATAACATACAGCAGTGCTGTTTTCAGAATTACAAAATAAAAGAAAAGAGCAGAGGTGTTAACATCTTAGCAAACCTCAGAGTTCTTGCTGAACAAGTAAAGCTAATGTCGGGCAACAACATGTACTCTCTTTTTTTTTACTGATACATACGACTGACAACGAATAGGCAGGGTTTTGCAAGAAATTGCTCATAATGATACAGATTCAGATTCATCAGAGAATCCCTATTCAAGGACCTTGAAAGATTCATAATATAAACATTAATGGAGAGCGTTCTCATGTAAGTAATCCCTCTAAAGTGAATGATCACAAAGGACTGGAAGATTGAGATCTTAGGGTTTATTCAAAAAGCCATTTGAGGAAGAAAAACTAGAACTCATCATCTGTAACAAACGCTGAGGAGTTGTAGATTTAACTCTGTTGGCCGCTGGGAGACACTGAAGAAATATGAGCAAATGAGCATGGGAGATTGATGTGAGCAGACAGTGTTTTAGGAAAATCACTCCAACAGCACTGTAAAGGCCAACCTGAAGGAAGGCTGAAAGAGGGGAAACAGGTATACTAGATTTCTATAGAGGGCAACACAGTTCATAGTTAGGCTTTGCAGGCCACATGGGCAGGGTTACAACTACTCAGCTCTGTCCATAGACAAAATGTGATCAAAGGAATCTAGCTGTGTTCTATTGAAACTTTAAAAAACATGCAATTCAAAAAAACAGGGGCAGGATGGGTTTGGCCTATAATAAGATGTAATTCGCCAACCCCTGTTCTAGGTCTAAAACAAAACCCAGAACCTGTCAACTACAGTGACAATGAAGATGTAAAGAAATCGATCTTAAAGATTCAAGAAAAAGGTCTGGTAGGCTGGTGACTGACTAGATGTAGAGGCAGACCTATAGAGGAAGTAAGAGTTTAGGATGACTTCCAAATTTCTAGCTTGGGCACCTGGGTAGGTAAGAACATAGTCCCTGAGAGAGAGTATCTGGGACGTGGAGGAGTTTTGGTCAGGATGGTGTTAATTTCCGTTTTGTACATGTTGAATCTGAAGTTCCTATGGGACATCTAACTGAGTCCGTTTTAAAGTGGGGGGATGTAATAAAGTAGAAACAGGAAAGTACAGCATGCTTTTCCAGCTCCATACCTATCAAGCACCACATTCTGTCAATCCTTCCGTATAAAACCCTGAAATTCCTTTCCTTCTTCCCAACACCTTCTTCACCTTTATGACCCGGACATCAAGCATCGGGCACTCTAATGCATTGTCCACACTATGGCCAAAGGAAGCATTCCAAAATGTAAATCTAATCATGCCCCACCCCACCCCCAGGTTTAAAACTGTCCAGTGGCTCCCCAACAACACATAAGCCCTTTTATTATCTGCCTTCTATTGTACTTGCTGTTGACAAGTAGTAACAAGCAATCATCATAGCACGTGTCCTTTGCCTTCATATGGTGCATACTGTTACCTTCAGCTAAAAAAAACCTGCTTCAGATAAAAACTTGTAGAAACTATGTCAAAATATTAACAATTTTATATAGGCTGTGGAAACTTTTTTCCACTTTTTTAACTTGTTTTCTAGAATGTCCTTAAGGAGTACATATTACTTTTTCTTAATGAAAAGGCAGATCATTAAAACACTCACATACAAGAGTAACAAACTCCCTTTTATGCCACCTGCATCTGATCACTTCTCAGGAAGCCTTGGTCTTCATGTCTCTCACCCCCCAGGACACTTCCTGAGCGCTGCAGCCATTCCTTCCCTGTCTGGCTCCTACTGCTGGTCCCCCTGAGCATCCTGCGGAGTTCAGTTCTCTGCCTGCCACACTACGCCACTGGTTCCCACCACAATGACTCCCAGAAACAGGGGTGGAAATTGGCTCTGGGGAAGGCAAGCCTGAAGGGCTGTGTCTCTGGCAAGAAGCTTATCTGTAGAAGTTTCCTCCCAAAGAGGTTAGGTCTCAGGGCATTTATAATTTGCAGTCTTCTGGCCACAGATGGTCTTGCTCAGGTAATAGTTCTCATGCTCCTTATAAGAAGTGTCAGGAATCGTCTCTGATTCCATCCTCTTGGCACTGGATCAGTTGCCATTTCTTCTTTCACAACCAACTTTTCCCTATCTTCTTTCTATGTCCTTTTCAAGTGCTTTAATCTCTCCCTGTATAACTATAACTGCCCTAGATTCCCAACCAATCTTTCTGCCTCCAGTCTTCCTCCACTGCAGTCTATCTTATTCATGCAGTGCTCAGAAACCTTAAGTGGACCTCTGATGGAAGCTGAGCCAGCCTGCCTCAAGATCCCCACACTCCAGCCCAGCAGTTCTTTTCCCAGGATGTGCCCATGGAGATAGTGGGCCTCGCCCAGTTCCCTCACCAGGTCTCATGTTTTCTAGCTTCTGCGTACTTTTTCATATACTTTTCAGAAGGAAATAACCTCCTTCTACTTGTCTTGATCCTACTCAGTTTTTAAGGGCTGCCTTAAACGTTGCCTGCTCTGTTAAGTTTTCCTTGCTCACAAAAGCCAACCTGAACTCCTTTAACGCTGCCTGCATCACACACACCTGTTCCCCAGCCTCTGTGCCCTGCCCCATCCCATGCTCCCTCACGCTGCAGCTTTTGTGCCCTCACTTTCTTCCTTCTTGGGATCTTCACAAGAGGTCACCATTACTCAATGTACAGAAGATGAATACTGAATGACTGTTTCTTCTGAAAACAAATATTTTAAGAACCAAGACTCTGTCCTCACATCTCCGTGCACCCAATGTATTTAAGGGTCTAATGAAACTAGGTAACAGATACAAGCACTTCACGTATTCACTCTCTCGATAAACATGTCTTGAGCACCTAGGATATGCACAGAGTTTCAGAATTCACAAACAGGACTGGATTAAAATGATACAGATGGCCTGTGACATAAGGAAAAATATACATATTTGGTCTATGCCTCTGGTTCCTGACACAGAGCTCCTAAAACCTTAGTAATTTCCTGAGTTAGGGGGTGACAGGAGTTCCTTACCCACAGCTTCTAAATTCCTTGGAATTTCCCGGGCGATAGGAACATCTTCTCTTCTAATGAGATGACTTCTGGTGGGCTAACTAGACGGTTTCAGGATAGGGGCTGGTACCAGAGAGACCAAGCCATCATGAGAAGCTTGGAACTGTCAGGCCTCCCACCATTCCGTTCTCTGGAGAGGTGCGAGGAGCTGGAGGTTGAGTTACTAATTGGTAATGAGCATGTAAGGAGGCTCCACGAAAACCACTGAACGATGGGGTTTGGAGACTTCTGGGTTGGCGAAACATCCGTGTGCTGGGTCAGGCCATTGGCACCCTTGCAGATTCAATGCTATGTATGCATCGCCTGATGGTGCACTTGTACCCTTTATAAATTCCTTTTTAATAAACCAGTAAACGAAAGTGTTTCCCTGAGTTTTTGAGCCATTATGGCAAATTATCTAAATGAGAAGGTTGTGGGAATCCCAGATTCATAGCCAAGTTAGATTGAAGGGTGAGTAACCTGGGAACCCACTACATACTTGCAACTGGCATCTTAAGTGAGGGGGTACTCTTGTGGGACTTCGGGGTGAAAAAAGCCACAGTATAGAGAAGTATACATGGGGCAGAGGACAGAAGTTAGGGGGTACGTTAGGGAGAAGTTAGGTATGGAACCTATGGGATGTACGCTAATTCTGGGTATCAAGTATCAGAATGAAATTCAATTCAGTTGTGGGACACCTAGTTGGTGTCTGTGCAGAATGGCTTGGTTTAGAAAACCGACACATTTGGTGTCATAAGTGCTGGGAGTAGACAAATAGTTATTTTCTTTTAAGGTACAACCTTGCACTGTTTCAAAAGATTATTTTCCTGTTAAAGAAGAGATAGCTTAGACAGTTTCTCAGTTCCTCTTGAGTCAAGTTTTCTTAATATGATTCATTATTTTTCATAAATAGCTTAAGTATATATGACCACATTCAAACCTGAGTATAAAAGTCACTCTAAATCCAAACATATACAATTTTACAAATTTGGTCAATTTAGGTTATCATACTTCTTTCTGTTCCCTTTCTTTGAGGCAAAGAACCATGAGCTTACTAGGTTATTTTAGGATTCAAAATTATAAATTTCAGCTTTAATACTCATGGGGAAATGGGCTTTCCAGAACACTTGTAAGTGGAGAGGCAGAGGACACCTGGGTATTATTAACTCTGCTCTCTCCTTCTGGATGAGAAAGTGTCCTTTCTGACACTGAGTTGGGTTCAAGAACCAGAAAAGTCTGGTAATTATAAACATTCCCTTAAAAAGAAGCCTGCAGATTGTCAGTGCAAGTTCTTCTGGAATAATGAAAACTGAATAGCCCCCAGATTGTTACTTATTTTAGAAGAGTGGATATTAAAGGGTAGTGAGTGACATGGCAAGAAATGAACCTTCCCGATTCAGGGACCCTATCTTGCAGGTACGCTGTTATTAACAACTGCTGACCCCTACTGGGAGCCACAGTGGCTCAGGGAAGCCATGCTGAGAGCTACTGCTGCATCTGTGCCTGCCATGACTTGGCTTCTGATAACATTCCGGATCTTTGGTTAACGAAACTGGGAACGAAAGCTAAAAGGTGCACACGTATATGTGTACATATCTGTATAGTCTCCTCTTGCCAATTTATAATGCACCCAAAACAGCGTCCTTAGATAGCAGAGGTGATCTGAACACGTTTTTGCTAACTAGCGAAGAACAAATCAATTATGGGATCAATGCTATCTGTGGAGAATGCTTATTAGATTAGTTGAGGAGAGGCATTCTACTTAAGTTGGGAGAGCTCTGGATCAGGAAGCAATATGTAGATAATTCAAGAATCCCTAGGGAAAATGCAGTGTTAGTAAGGTGCTTTTAATTTAAGAGATACTTCAACATTTTAGAAATGATACCTCAAAAGACAGAAAAGGTTAAAAATACTTTCCAAAGGAAATACTATTAAAAGTTTCCACCTTCAGACATACTTTGAAAGGAGAGGAGTTTCCAAAACCAGTAACAACTACTTTAGATTTCATATTTTGGAACAAGTTCAGCAAAATTACACACTAAACTAATGCACTGTAAAGTTGCAAAATTCCAAATAAGAAAGATTCCTGTGAGCTGTTTTCGTTCTATTTGTTCACTTGCTTTTTAAGTCCACAATGGAAAAAAAGAGTGGGAAACAGGCTTCATTATGCCTGAACTCCTTGGCTTCAAGACAAGTCATTTTGCTATATAATAAGAGATAAAACTAATCCTAAATATAAAACACCAACTTCACTGAAATCTTTTCTGGTTGTCTTATGAAAAAGAGACTGATTTCTCTTCTCGTGACTCCCCAAAACTGAAACTATAGTTACCTATGATAAAAATTGCAACAGTGCCATTTCACACTAAAGGTGTTAGATTTCCTGCCTGAAACAAAGGGAGCCTCTCGTATGTCTACTTCTATGATACAAACAAACAAACTCGTAAGCCTTAAAGGCTAAACCTCATTCCAGAAATGCCAAAGGAGGGCTAGTTTTCTGAGGGCTTCTCAGGAGTACCTGGAAAAGTCTTGAGCTCGAATGACTTGTGAACCACAGTTACGCACATCCACAAATGTCCTACTGCAGACACGAGTATTTGTTTGTAACCTTTGGTGGGTAAGAAGTGGCAAGCACAAAAGCCACCTTTTTCAAAGTTTTCCTAGAGAATGGAAAATCTTAGTTTCTCATTTATGTAAACCAGTCCTGTAACTCAGATAAATACAACCTTTTTTAGGATAGAAGCATTACAGCAGCCTTGCTTTTCCTCGGCTAAACTTAGAGTATTCGATGATGGGCACATTTTCTGGGCTCCACCTTCTGCAAACAAATTTTAAAGTACTGAAAAGCAACCAAGGCTTTACATCACAGAATAACAGACTTAAGAAAGAAGACTGGAGGAATGTTACAAACAGTACTGTTAGCCTGTTGGGTAATTTTAAACAGTAAGATTTATTGTCTACTCTAGTCTAAATTCTAAACCATGGATTTTGTCAAAGGTTAGTACTAACTCACTTCAAATTGAGCTTGATGTGAATGGGCCAACTCACTCCTAACCACATACTAAAAGTAGGAAAATGATTTGGCTTTTTTTTTTTAAAGGTCACATGCGTGGGACCTCAGCAAACAGCATTATTATTGAAGGAAAAAAGCTCCATGTGGTTCCAAGAATGGCAAAAACATCTTCACAAAGGAAACTCTTGATTAGCAATTGAATGAAAGTAAAAACATAACAGTTACGTGAAATCTAAAAATAGAGCACATCAAATAAGGCCCTGCAAATCCCAGCAAACAATCAGCGCTATTTGAGATTCACCTCTTTTCTCTTCCCTGTCCTTTGGCTTCTTAGAGCTACCAATGAACTAGGTCACTTCAAAAGGGTAAGCTTACAAACACTTTGGAAAACTTGGGGCCGCAGCAATATTTGAACCTAATTGTAAGCCATTTGCTGAAGGTTCACTGGATGCCAATATTATTTATAAATTGGTGAGAATAACATAGTCTCGGCCAGCTGCCTTAGGTGTGATAATTAACTACTTATTTGAATATAGTATTCAAATATTTGTTAAACTGGATGTGGGATAAAATTTGTAAATTAGTTTACTTCTCCATTGAATGTTTTCTTTTTGAGTTAAGCAATTTAATGTCTACCTATATTATCATTAAAATTACACCAGGAAGTTTTAATCTTTGTTTGGGCTTGATTGCCCACATTTCAACAGTCCCCCAAATTAAGATGGGCTCACAAAAAAAAAAAAACAAGAGATACAGAAGCAACTTATATCATGACAAAACAAGTCTTTTTTTCCTTAGGCAAGAATACAGAGGTGTCCCTCATAAAAATAAACAAAAAAGAAACCCCATAATATAAATGTATCTTGTAAAACAAGTCACCAGAGAAGTCTGATTAATTTTGCTAGAGGCTATAATTCCACAGACCTTTAAAAAAAATTATTGGATGATACTGGATCTTCCAGCCAATGAAAGGATAATTAATATAAAATTTAAGTTATATCAAATATTTGACCATCAAATTATGGCAAACTAGTCCTTCTAACAGAAATGAATCTACAATACCTATATTTAGCAAGATATCACAGAGAAATATACAGCTATTTCCACTGCTAATTTACATAATGGAAAGTGGAAAAGTTTGCTGTTTCCATATCCCAAGCCAAGGTATATAATTATTTTTGCCAAATGTTCCGCAATCTACAGTTTGAATGCATGGCACATCCGTAGCCAGGATTACCTTCTGTTTTATGGACAGCATGTCATGGGAAGGAGGAACACAGATTTAGCCTATAATCCTCTAAATATGGAATTTAGACTTTTACTTCACATAGAAAATAACTGTTCATTTATTTAGTAACTTTTTGAAAAGTAAATTTTCCAGTTATAATGTTGGGTGATGTTCACTATTTAAAGACACTGTGTACACACTGAAGAAGTTGGGTGGAGCTGCTTATTGTTAGAAAAGTTACTATTATGTGCCTGAAAGTGTAGCTTTTAATTTATCAAACAAAATTACACTTGTAAATATAAAAACCATAAGAAAGCACACATTTATTATAATGTTCTCCACTGCTGTTCAGCTAATCCAGATTTTAAAAGATGTGTCTGTGGACTGTTAAGAGGGGACCTTCGCAGGCTCCAGAAACCATCAGTTACTCTGGAGCTGGGAGCCAGGGAACTCCCAGAATTGCAAACTCTCTTCCTGTTCTACAGCTGAATCCAAGGACAATCTTCAGAAACAATTCTTGCTTCATCAAATATGAAACTTTCTTTTGGAGATGGCTCAGGGGAAAGGATTAAGAGCTTAGGTGTACACAAGTCTAAAGAAACAGCATAGGATAAGCACATGAATGGGAAATTTGAGGCCCTGGGTATAGAACACATATGTGTCCTTGACATTTACAAAGAAACACTTTAGTTTCAATCAAAACAAACAGCAGAAAATACAAGAAAGGACATACATCATTAAAAATCTAGTTAAGATAAGTGCGTGAGAATCTCTCCATTTTCCTTCTGAATGTGTCACTGAACTGAGCATTACCTTTTGGCCAGGCTGAGAAGGGTGATTATCATCTAGCCTAACTTAGAATGAAAGGCGTTTCGTAGAACTCCAAAAACCAAATTATAAACATGAGGTTAAAACAAAATATGAAATTATTCCAGATCTTTTGTAGGGTCCCAGCAAAGTACATCAAAGTTCCCTTGGTTAAAAAAAAAAGAAAAAGAAAAAAAGTTCCTTTTGTGTTATGATATGCAGAAGAATACAGAGTTATTCTGAGGAGACATAGTATCAGAACTTTACGGAAGAGTTCATTTAAAGTTCGAATCAGAAAAGAGCAGAGTTTTGTTGCTGGTTACAAAGATGACAAAATGAATTATGCTTATTACCCTTTTACACAAACAGATGTAATTCGATAAATGTTGAAATTTTTCAAAGAATTAATTTGGTTTTATTTTCTTTAGAATGTAAATTAATTAATTTATATACTAATGATGAAACATCATTTCTTTTTTCCAAAGTGGGGGGTGGTGTAAATTTTGAGGTTGCTTCAAAAAAATTTCACAGCTGTTTTCCCCCATTAATGTTTAGTAATACTATATAAATTTAGGTCCTTGTTATTTACTAACAAATCAATTTCATTCAGTGTGACTGATCAATAGCATAATGACTCCTGTTGTCCCCCAAAGAGTGGTTAAACTACGTTTACTTTCAATCAGAAGTCCTAGCAAGTGTGTTCAAAGTAATCGATAACCTGTATGTTCTGGATAAATGATGGATTTAACTTAAGTAATAATTAATTTTGACTATATTCATAGACTTGACATTTTTCTCCTCTACACTCTGTCGGCAAAGATGATAAATAACCTCTTAGAACAAAGCTCTGGGTAAAGACCATAGGAAAAAGAGAATCAAAATTTGAGTATATCACAGAGCTAACAACTTTCAGATAAATCCAGGTTGCAAAGAATATATGAACTGAAAGCAAATACCTACAGAAAGCAAAACCAATGGTTGTTTAACTGTTAAGAGTAGACAAATTGTGCCATTATTCAATACCAAATCAATCTAACAATGCTTTTATATCACATTGAAAATATCTCTCAAGGCCATTTAAACTGCAGTAGGACGCCTGATTAGTGTGGTCCAGTTGGTTGGGCATCACCCTGCAAAGCAAAGGGTTGCCAGTTCGATTCCTGGTCACAGCGCATGCCGGGATTGCAGGTCTGTCCCTGAGGGTGGGTACGAAAGGGAACCACTCAATGTTTCTCTCTGGAGACTCTCTTTCTCCTTCCCTTCCCTTCCCTTCTCTCTAAAAATAAATAAAATCTTTAAAAAATATAAAATAAACTTCAGAAGGATTTGTCTCCAAAGCACACATTGATCAAGAAGAGAATCCAATACAGAATATACAGGGAAGAATGAACTTTCCCAACACTGCTGGCAAAGCAACTCAAAGTGTACTCTGAAACCTGAAGTAGTAAAAACAAGATATACGAAAAACTATCTCAGAGAACCTTCAGAACTAAAATGTGTAACCTATTTGGTCTTGTTTAAGTTATGAGCTGATTTGAAGGTGGTGAGATACACTTGGAGTTTCCAAATATCCAGAATTAACCTGGTATTAACAAAATAATTAGCTGCAAGCATGGAGGTTTACTCTATGCCAGGTACTGTTCTAAGGGCTTTAACTATGTTAACTCATACCCTCACACAAATCTTATATATAGTACTATTTTAAACTCACTTTACAAATAAAGCTGAGGGAATTATTTGCCCTAAATCGCTAGATCTCACAGCTAGGCAGAGCCAGATCCATTTAGTTCTAGAGGTTGTGCTACACGCTCTTAAATCACTAGACCAATGTTATCAGTGGAAGTGGAGTTCTTGTGATGTCTAAGGGAAAAGAATTTCCTGAGACCTGCGTGGGAGGATGTGACTCTGTGGAATGGTTTACTGATGATGTACAATTAAGAGGGGTCCCCTCTTGACTTCCCAATGTCCCATCTCCATCTTTCGCACCATGGAAAAAGTCCAATCTTGTCTTCAGTAGGGCCGCATGAAGGCCACTGACCAGAGTTTATGCTCCCTACTGAAGGACCATCCAGTTTAGCATCTGGCTAACTTAGCGTGTGTTTCCAGCTGTAGTCCACTTCAGACTCCTTCCCTGAACCTGCGTGTAGAGTTGTATGGCCATGGGCCATGAGGCTGCTAGGGTTGTACAGCCATGGAGAGAACAGGTGAGTATACCATGCGCACGCAGGTCACGAGCAAAAGAGGGAACTCCTTTGTACCCCTCGGGCTATAACCTGGAGCTTGGGTTTGGGATGGATAACGAGCTTCTCAAAATGACAAATCAGCCCTGGCTGGTGTGGCTCAGTGGATTGAGCACAGGCCTGTGAAGCAAAGGGTCACCGGTTTGATTCCCAGTCAGGGCACATGCCTGGGTTGCAGGCCAGGTCCCCAGTAGGGGACACATGAGAGGCAACCACACATTGATGCTTCTCTCCCACTCTTTCTCCTTCACTTCCCCCTCTCTAAAAATAAATAAATAAAATATTTTAAAAAGTGACAAATCAACTTCCCAGGCTTCCAAGGGCTTTGGATGGGTTTACAGCCCCTTGTTCGACTGACAGGTGTCTATGGTCCAGTGCCTCACGTGAGCCTCCAAAATGTCTGGCACTGGGGCGGGGAAGGGGGTAGTGCTCACTCCTGGCAGAGCGATGCTGTAATCCCCTGGCGTGTGAAACGCTGCAGCTTCCTGGTGACGTAAACAGGCTACTGTTCCCCAGTTTATTAAGCTTCAGTGTCTAGTCTCTTTTGCTCCTCTTCTCAATATCTAGCAATACATCAACAGTAACACAAGCAGGTCCCAAACTATGGTTTGTGGAGCCGGGAAAACCCTGAAACCACTTCAAGGGAGTGCATGAGGCAAACACTATTTTAATAACAATATTAAGATGTGATTTCCTCTTTTCACTGCTTTCATATTTGCACTGATGCTACAAAAGCAACAGTGGGTGAAACTGCGTAGCAGTGGCAGCTAACTGCTAGAAGTCATTGTATTTGTCACTGCCAGTCATTCAGACTAGAGAATAAAAATTTTTAAAGCCAGTTTCACTTAAGAATATCCTTGATGAAGCAGTAAAAAATATTAATTTTATGAAATTTCAATATTTCAGAATATCTATAGGCCCTGGCTACTTCCATAGTCACTACTCATCTTCTGGAGCTCTGTTTTGCTTCTGACACAGGATTCCCTATTTCTCTACTGTGAAGAGAATGCACTTACAACAAACATAACAATTAGCATGGCAATTATAATTCTATAACTCAAGAAATTGTTATTCAGCATTTTAAAAAGTAGATTTTAACTATGCAGAAATTAGTAATAGTAAATTAGAAAGCTATGAAGATCAAAATGACCAGAAAACTTATTTAAGTACTCCTGAGTGTTTGAAGAACACAAAATTAAGCGCACTATTTACAAACAGATCGTATTTAAAATGTAAGGCAGACATGGATATAAGTACAACATAATGGAAAATATACCACCTATTCAAATCCTTTCCATCCTTAAAAGATCTAGCTGAGATATAAACTTCTTAAAATCCTAATCACACAGCAGATGCTGAATGAATACTAACTGAAAATCTAAGTAAATGAACTGGTTTAAATCATTTTCCTTCCTCAGACATGCCATTGAAATTGTTGTCAGGAAATCTCCCACAATCACGCATGCGTGCCTTACGCACAGTGGTTTTGGTATTTCATGCATTTTACATACATGCACACACACAAACTTTTGTGTACGTGTACAAATATGGGCTTTATATATATATACTTATTTTTTCCTAGTGGTGTTCCAACAGATCCCAAATTAAATTTCCCAAATTGGGGAAAACCAGTTATCAATTACAGCCTGTTTCCATAGGAAAATTTTCTTCAGTTCTAAATAACATACAAATAAAATTGCAAATATGATCCATTTATACAAAAAGTAAGTACCCTAACATTGAGCCAATAATTCTAAAATTGGAAGTTGACTAAATTTCCTGGCTCTAACACATAATCTAACAATAAAAGAATAAAACATATGAGTCTTAAAAGGTATAGGTAAGGTGTTTTTAGAAATACCAAATCAAGAGAAATCATGAGAAGAGAAATGACATTAATAGCCTAATTACGCCTTTGTAATCAAATTTGTCTTAAATACACAAATACTAAAAATTACGCTTTAATTTTGCGCAATCACTAGCACCATCGTTTGCATGAGCAGAGATTCAACGTTCGCTCAGCAGCTCACACAGACGCAGTATTTACCACATGCCGTGCCAGGGGACCACTGGTTAGCCGGCTTTCTGGCCTTGTACTTGTGGGTATCCTTTTTACTACTTAGTGAGTGGGGACAAAACAATGTGAATTGAATAGCTCCTTACATAATTTAACATGTTATTATAAACTGATGAGGGGTTTGGAAGCTTTCAGAGGGAAGTAGAGGGAAAAATATGCCAGATTCACACTCAGCTTCACTGAGTCTACCTAGGTTGACAGTAACAGAACAATTTTGATCAAGTCACTTAACCTCTAAAAGTTCATCTGTAAAGTGAGGGTACTGAACCACAGAGAGCTGATGAGGGTCTTCTAACTTTACGCTTTCACAATACTATTTAGGTGCTGTGGGTATTTGGCATAGGAAATGGGGCAGGAGATTAAACACTACTTGATGTGGAAACAGAAGTACTCTAAACGACTCATCCTAGATATTTATAAAAGTATTACACATCGATCATTTTTTGTTAAATTAACAAACTCAAATAGTAAACTGAACAGTATTCAGAAAGAAACTCTTGAAAGATTCTGAAAATATATTGGAGAATAATATTACAAGCACATGATATCTTAAAACAAAAAGAGAAAAATAACTGATGTGATTTAGAAAACTATGATTTACTGAATGCTCTCAATTCATCTTCCCACACAATAATCTGATAAAATAGGTATTTTTATTCCTATTTTAAAATGAAAAAGCCAAGGTTCACATTAAATAATTCATCCAAAGATACTAAATTTAAAAGTGGTGCAGTTGGTATTCCAACCTGGGTCTGTATGACTCCAAAGTAATACTTTTTCCACTATAACAATATAATACATTTTGATTCCTACAGATGAGTCTTTCTTTCTTTTTTTTTTTTACAGTCAAGTTCCAATTACTAATGGTAATGGGAAAGGGAACAACATGGAAAAATAAATCCTAGACAAATACAGTTTAACAGCTTGTGACATGGAATAAATGCCAGTAAAATGAATTCTGGGGCTTAGTGAGACTCTGTCAGATGGCTTCTCAGGCACCTTCCAAGTCTCAAATTTAAGTAATACTCTCAATTCATTAAAGCTTAAACAGGTTATCTGATCTGTTTTCCAACTCATTACAGAAATTTACAACATATATTACATAAGTCATAGATGAATCACAAATAATAAGTATATAATTTTAAAGTAGTAATATGGGGAGTCTTCTAAGGATGCAAAGACTTGCTTTATTTAACTTACTATTTTCCTTCACTGAGTTTGTTTAAAAGAAAAACACTCTGAAAATTCAGAAGGCCTTTTTAACCCTGGTTAATAATGCTTTCTTAAAGATGGGGAAAAACTGGTTCCAGAGAAGAATACACTGCTTTGGTTTTTTATTTCAGTGTACTTTACCTGTCCCTAAGCAGAGAGAACAAAATGCCACACACACAAATGCAAAACTTTCTGAATAAAATTCAACAGGACAAGTCCAAAAAAACTACCAACTGAAAATTTATTCTTGGATAATCAACAGGAAACTGAGAAAGATTTCTAAGTATTATACAGAATAAAACTAAAAGCAAAAGACATGAACTAACAGTAGTCTTCTATTATGACTTACTGCAAATAACTAAGTAGCAAGGAACAAAATTTAAAAAAAGCTCTTATGAATTGAAATAATTAATGAAGTATAAAGTCAGAGCTTACTACTTGGTCATTTAGATTTTCAGATATAAACTCATTTCAAAAAATCTGATCAATCAAGGAAATTTGTAAGCTACCAGGTATAATTTAGAGCATTAAAGTACAAGTCAAAATGTTGGGGTCATTTACAGAAAATTCCAAACAAGTGCAGCAGCATACACATTCTTTTCCAATGCATATGGAACATGCACCGAGATAAGCCATATCCTGGGCCAAAGGAACAAGTCTTAATAAATGTAAAATAAATGAAATCACAGGGGATATGTCCTCTGACCACAGTAAAATTTAGACATTAGTAACAGAAAAATATCTGGAAAATTCCCAAATATTTGGAAAATAAACAGCACACTTCTAAATGACCCATAGGTCAAAAAAGAAGCCACAAGGGAAATTAGGTTATATTTTGAACTCAGTGAAATTGAAAGCATATTTCTATCAGTCCAGGTTCAACCAGAGAAATAGAACCAGTAGAATATGAATATCTGTGTCTATCTATATCTATATCTGTATCTATATCTATCTATCCTAACCTCTCCAAGATTTGGATCAAGCTTTTGAGCAAGCAGGACTTCCGAAAGGGCAAACCGGAACTCTCCACACAGCAGAAGCAGAAACTGCTACCCACAACTGGAATTTCACCTTCAGGGAAGCCTCAGCTCTGCGCCTCAGCCTCTCGGCTGACTGAATCAGGCTCCCAGATTATTTTGGGCAAGCTGCTTTACTTACAATCACTGATTATGGTCTTTAATCATACCTATAGAATACCTTCACAGCAACACCTATACTAGTATTTGACTAAACAACTAGGGTCTATAGCCTGGCCATATTGACACAGAAAATTGACTATTATAACAACATATTAAAATCGGTACAATGCAGAGAAAGCAGTGCTAGGAGGGAAATTTAGAGCTTTAAATGCTTCCAATAGAAAAGAGGAAAGTCCAGAATCAACTATCTAAGCTTCCAGCCTTGAGAAGCTAAACAACAAAACAACAAAGCAGACAAGGAGAAAAAGCAGAAGAGGATAAGGACAAGGAGCAAATTAAATAGAAAGTCAGTAGACTGAAGGAAGTTGGAGGACTACTTGATTTCTAGACTTACTATTCTAGATCATTTAAATAGACATCTTAAGGACTTTTAATGATATATGTGACAATTTGGAAAATTCCCGGCTTCAACTTTTCCCTGCTTACCATGCTCCGGATAAAACTTTCTTAGAAGTTGAGAGCTGGATGCACTGTTGAAGGCAGAAGGTAGTTCAAACCTTTCATATTCAAAAGAAAGGCACACCCAAGGACAAACATTTGAAAAACATAATGCTGTATAAGGACTAGAACCCTGGTTTTTGAAGCCCCTTCCCAGAGGTCTTCCTACTGCAATATACTGTCTCCAAGTTGCCTTCCAGGTCACTAAAAACCTGACACACCTAGGCCTTTGCCCCTGGGTAGTAACCACTGGGAAAACATATCACCATATCTAACTACTCATTATCTTTTACTTCCCAAATTTATCCACAGGCTTAATATATGAAGTTATCTTTATGTGAATTAGGAAAAGACCCCTCTTTTGGGGAACCTCCTAGGAAATAAAAGGCACCCACTCCTTGAGGCTTGTGTGGCCCTTCACCAATGAACAAGGCTTAGAGTAGAGCTGCAGACCACCACACACTGTGTGGCTAGGCCTGCTTTTCCTGGTCACGATCTGCACAGCTGCTTTCAGTCGCCCTGCTCATTAGCAATCATCTGGTCAAATGAAGAAAATCAGGTAATAGCAATCCTTAAAAATACTCCTTTTACTCATAAATGAGTAAATTTTGAAGGAAAAAACTTTTAAAACAATATACTAAAACACTTAAGCTGTATCTTAAAACTCTTGGCACACCAAAAGTCTAATACTATAAATATTCAAGCAGAATCACAAAGTTAAAAGTAGATAGGAAAACTTTATTACCACTATTTCATTTTAAAAAGTGACATTTCGTTTGTTTTGTTTTGTAAGGTTTTAAGTGCTATATTAAAAAACACATAGAAGGAAAAAATAAAGCAACATGTTTTCCTAAGCAATAAATGTCATCACTAACTTTTCAGCAGGACATTCATCTTTCTAAAATAAAACAGTGGCCTACACTAGCTAAAGTTGGAAATTTATCTTCAAATTTGTTTCCTTAAGTGAACATGTCCATAATCACATTTGTAGACATATGCTATTTTTGTTTTATGAAGTTAAGTTTTATTATAAACAGGATGTTCTAAAAAATAATGCTTCCATTTTTAGAAATACCCCAAATTAGACAAATTAAATAAAAATAGTAATTAAAATTTTAATTAAAACACAGAAAATTAGCATAACTATTATCGTAGAAAAGCCCATTTCTTTTACTAGCAAAATTCTCCTCTAACCCACTTACTCCACTTGAGCTTCTGGCTGCTGGCAGAATAAACCTGCCGGAACACATACTCTCAAAAATACCGATTAACCTCATCTGACTTAGCACATTTTACTTGGAATTTCCTACGTGTTTAGCATGCTCAGTCTGTCTATGCCATTTGGAACTTTTTAATATATTACGGTCTTAAGTAAGTTCACGTGCTCATGTTTCATAGGAACATGATTTAGGCAGTAATCACATCTATACAAAGTACATTCTCTGCAGTTGAGAGGGGTGTGGGAGGTGAGAGAACCAGGATGCTTATGAAGGACCACAGTGACTACTCTTTCTAGGTAGGCTTGCCTTGTTTCCCCAAACTGTCCCCATGGATGGAGTTCACCTCTTCTGCTTCAGTGGTATCATGCCCCTTAAATATATACATCCTCTCAAATACTACTCTGGTTGCCATAAATTCTTAGTAACTATTGTCAATTTCCTGACAATTTAATTTTCTCATTTCATTTTGAAACATGCCATCATTGGAAGAAGGTACCAAAAAGTGAGCTCTCCTACAGTTGTTAAATGGCAGGGTCGCATCGTACAGCATCACAGGCATTTTCAACTCTGTGATCATAGGCTGTCAATGGCATCCTGCTTCAAGAGTAGTCTCACGTACATTCTGTCATTTAACCTGACCACATCCCTGGTGGGATGAGGAAACAGGTTAGAAAGGTTGATTTGTTCAGATCTCATTTAGAGTGAATGATGCTGGCATCATAATCTAGGTCTTCATAGGTCACAGCTGTCGTTAAGTTTGAGTTAGATTCATTGCACAAATAACATTTTTAGCATAGT
This sequence comes from Carollia perspicillata, assembly GCA_004027735.1. Lineage (NCBI taxonomy): Eukaryota > Metazoa > Chordata > Mammalia > Chiroptera > Phyllostomidae > Carollia > Carollia perspicillata. Next base: position 24,165 of record PVKM010001429.1, on the reverse strand, counting down.
GCTAGAAATAAAATTTATTTTCATCTTGCTACTAGGTAGATTATTCCTCTCCCTTAACTACCACCTTCTTTATTATAGGGATTTGGTATTCATTTTTCAAATAACGAAAAGTAAAATAAGCATAACCATCTAATATCATCATCTCATCAAACCCTCCTACTCATATTCTTCTCCAAAAATGAAGAAAATCCAGTATTCACCAAACCTTGAATCTGTCACATTGATTTTCTCCAGTCAAAACAAAGCCGTTGATCTATGTTTATCTGTACACTTGAATTAACACATAAATCAAGGAAAATGAGTTATATCTGCAATGTACTGTTCTGGAAGGTACCTCACGATCTGGTCCCAACCTATCTTTCCAGTTTTATTTCCAACTGTATCCTCTCCTCCAGTCGTGACAAATTGTTCAAATATACTCCGTACTTGTCTCAGTTTCCTCTACTGGAAACTCCCTCCCCCACCCATTTCCTCTTATTCAAACTCTACCTCTTCTTCAAGGCCTAGTATTAACGCTATCTAGTTTGCATACATGCAGACTTCCTGATCTCTAAAGTCAAAATTAATCCCTCCCTCCTCCATGATGCTACTGTGTTTTCTCTGAGCCTCTGTTTTATATAGAGTTCGTTGTGTACAGATGACTATCTGGTTCAGCTGGGAGCTTTTTTGTGGCAAGAGTAGTATCTTTCTGTGTCTTTATATCTACTACATGCATATTGCAGATGTTTGAAAAAAATGTTTGCTGAATGCAAATTACCTAGCAAACAAAACACTGTCTTAACTGAGGTTTTCATCGTATCTTGCCTGGACTTGGTGTATTAAAGCAGCCTCCTAGTTGGTCTCCCAAATCTATTGTCTTGGTGCCCTCCAATTTATTTTCCATGTTATTACCACAGTGATCCCTCTAAGACAAAAACCTAATCACATCACTTTCCAGTTTTAAGCCTTTATATTGTTTTCCACCCTCTAAAGGACCAAGTCCAGTTTTGAAATATACCACCCGAGGCTGACCTTGATCTGGCCCCGGTCTACTTGTCTAATACTCTACACCACCATTCCTACAGATGGGCATCCATAGGTACACAAGTTCCCCCAGTCATCAAGATCTCAATCTCTCATCTATCTCCTTGCACATGGTATTTGCATCCTTGGTCCACCATTCTAATATTTCATTCTTTATGCTTTATCTCAGGGAAGGTAAAATGTGGCAGTTAAGTCAAACAAACCTGTAGGGTCATGCTGGGTATGGCTCTTCTAACCCCCACAATGGAAGGCTGGCCAGAGGCACCTTGGCCAGAAGGAATGTGTATTGCTTTGGAAATGGATTGTAACTCCCTCCTTGTGACCTTTTTGGGAACAGCTTCTTGTCCTGTGTGACTGCTTCTTGATCTTTTCTCTCTGCACATACATACTGAGGTAACGCAGTTTAGAACCACCTGCAAGACATTTGGCCCCTGTGTCTGGGACCCCTTAAAACAAGTCTCGGACCCAGGGAGGTGCAGTCCTGCTTTGCTGATCTGCTTCCATTGGAGCTCCCCTGATGTGAGTAAGAAAGACTGTCTGCTCCACCCAGTCCTCCTTGTGGTTTTTCCAGCTTATCCAATGAGCAGTTGGGATCCCCGGACTCGACCTCCTGCATTACAGTATCTGAGTTTAAATACTAGATTGTCCATTACTTAGACGGTAATCCCAAGTTAAACTTTGCAAACCATTAAGGAAATATTGGAGAGCTTTCTAGCTTCACCGTTCTTCCCCTCACTCTCTTGGAAAAACACTTTGCTCCTGTGCTTTGGTAGGCAACTTCAGGGTTTTCCGTAAAATATAAAACTAAGAGCCATCATTAGAAACTAAGCTCTAGGTTCCCTATAGGTAGAAATAATTAGTTAACGTCCAGATTTAGAAGCCAATAATCTTTTACCTCTCTTTCTAGCTCTTTCTTCACTACATATTAAAATGTGACATAATAATACAAAGAAATTTCAAGTCCTTTTTTGCTTACAATAGTTGCCCATCTCAGCAAGAATGTACATATAAAATATTTTCATATATTGTTTGCCTCATATATCTTTGGTGAAATATCTGTTCAGATCTTTTGTCCATTTCTTAAATTGGTCTGCTTTTTTTATTGTTGAGTTTTAAATAACAGAATTCATTAGATATTCTGGGAACAAGTCTTTTATCAGATGCATGATTTGCAAATAATGCTTCCCAGCCTGCTGCCTGTCTTTTCATCCCCTAACAGAGTCTTCTGCAAAGAGAAAGTTTTTAAATTTTGGTAAGTCCAATTTATCAGTGGACTTAATGTATGTGTGTCTAAAACCTCTTTATAAAGCCCAAGTCCATACAGATGTTCACATGTGTTTTCTTTCTGAAGCTTAGTAGTTTTTGAGTTAGTGTTTGTATAAAGTGAGGTATGTGTCAAGGTTTGGTTTTGTGCATACGGACCCCTAGCTGTTCCAGCACCATTTGTGGAAATGACTATCATTTCTCAATCAAATTGTGTTTGCACTTTTATCAAAAATTAGCTGATAATATTCGTGTGGGTCTATGTCTGGGCGTCGCATTCTGTTCCATTGTCTCTATCTTTTAGCCATCTTTTTTTTTTCTCCTTAAGATTTAATAAGCATGTAATGCTCTGGATTTTGGTAAACAGGGCGTACTTTAACCAAGTAGCCTCTCTCGTTGAAGGCATCATAGCTGTATATAAGGCTTTCTTTTTGTTCTAATAATCAGAAATGGGAATACAACAAGGACAAAAAAGTTAACGCAAGCAGAACTCGGCTAATGTGAGGCAGAAACAGAAAGCGGCGGCATGCAGTAACACACTGAGGCTAGGCGACTGCTCTGCCTGGGGTTTTTCCCACCTCCAAGAGCCAGATGGGGTTCCCTTCGGCCTGCTCTGCTTCCCTGTCAGATTTACGGCTCTGTAGGAGGTTACTGTTTGCATTTTGTTTTAACCTGGTTCAGGTGCCAGGTGTTCATCTATATTAAACCTCAGCAGTTACAGTGTTTTTAAAAAGGACAATTCAAAGATACATACCATATGAACTTATGTTCTTAAAATGTCAGTTTAAAAACTTCTTAAAAGAACAATCTGAAATTAATTTTCTCTCAAATATGACTTTTATGCTTTTTGTTGGAATAAACAGTAGTCAGCGTTTTAGGAAAAGTACTTTGAGTTAGTAGGAGCTCTTGTACATTATAAAAGGCTCTAATTACATGAATTTAGGTAACTCAAACATACTTACGTATTAAGGCTTTAACACCAAAAACCCGAAGCAGTGATGCTGCAATTCAACCACCCTTAGGTTGTAACCCCACTAAGGGTGCTAGGTGCTCAATTTTTGTTGCAGGCTGTACCTAAGCACTATAACAAGTTTTATGCCCCTTTCTTCCTACTGGAAAGTATTGCTATTCACTAGCACAGCATAGAAACAAGGCTAGTTTGGCCAAGAGAAGGACCTTCTCTCTTCATCTCTCTAAAGTGGGGTGACCACTGTCTTCCACAAACACCTGAGCCTAGCACTGAAAAAGAAAGAAAATCTAGATCCAAACTTGCTTTTCAACCTTATTTACCTTTATTCACCTATGCTCCCAACATATGGGAGATGGTTAAGTAATGTGTATGTTCATCACTAGTTAATTTGCTACAAAAACTACACGCAAAGATCTTTCAATGTCTACTAAAATGCAAACACATTTTGTTCCAACATTCTTTCCATACTACACAACAGAGGGTAAAACAATAAAAGGAATACAACATAATTTTTAGCCCTGGCTGTGTTGTAGCTCAGTGGATTGAGCACCAGCCTGTGAACCAAAGGGTAGCCGGTTCAATTCCCAGTCAGAGCACATGTCTGGATTTTGGGCCAGGTCCCCAGTGGGGAGCACACGAGAGGCAACCACACATTGATGTTTCTCTCCTTCTCTTTCTCTCTCCCTTCCCCTCTCTCTAAAAATAAGTAAATAAAAATCTTTTAAAAAACATAATTTTTAAAACTTCACTAGAATACTGATAAATACTGCCTGAGAGCACAGTAACAAGCATAAAGCCAAAAAATTAAGGCTGGTGAATAACCTTGCTATGTTATCCCAGCCTTCGATTTCTAGGCTACTCTCTGGCAGCAGCAGGATTAGACATTTTCACCATCTATCACTCTAAATGTACTTTCACAGGTCAGCTACAAATCTTTTTTTCTAGGTGACTGGGCAAATCCATACAAACTGTACCTAAAACGAAACTAAGACTAGAGTCTTACCAACTAGCAGGAGGATATAAAACACCACTGCAACACTCTAGTCTTTGTCCGAGGCTTAAAAGATATCTTTGAAGCCAAGCCAAGGGTTTTCTTTGTGTCTTTAAGGAATTTCAAGTTACTGTCAATATTGTGAACAAATAAGCATATCCTGAAATTTTCGATTAATTTGTAATGATTAATAAAACTAAAAAAGTAAATGCTTATCTAAAACGGAAAAGAAATTGGCAGGAAGTCATTATGTAACTCTCCAAGTTAAGAAAACATTCTTTTTCACAGAATCAGGAAAATCAAATATACATTAAAGAAAAAAAAACTAACTTCCTATTTGTTGAGTATATATATATATATATATATGCCTTTGATCTAATGAATTTCTAGAACAAATTGAAAATACAAATTAAAAAGAAATGATTCAGTTCTTAAGTTCATATGCCAATTAATATCTGCCTTTGATCATAAGAAAAGTGCTTTTCAGTAGGAAGAGAAACCTGCTCATTACCATATAATAAATTTAAGACTGTTTAAATAAGACAGTCCTTTAGAGAAGCAGCTAAATCAACACCATATTTTAAAATGGAAATCCGACTAAGTTGACTAAAATTAGTCATTAGCAATACCAGGGAAATGTATTAAGGATCTTTTTTAAAAAGTGAGTTGAAGAAAAGTAAATCAAATATAAAACTATTACATTAAAAATCTAGTAAGCCACTTATGTACTACAAAGTATAATGGAAATCCTATTTTAGGTTTAACACTGCCATAAGTGCAGTTAAATAATAAACACATTGAAATCAACAGAAATTTAACATGCATTGAATGAACTGATACACATGGTATTCCAATATCTACATAATTAAGACTAAGGAATGAGGAAAGTCAAATATTACTAACATGTCAAAACTGGCAAGAAGGTAGGAAAGAACTATAATGAATTTTGTGAGATTCCTCTTCAAAGTATAATTTATACTGTGTCTACTTTTTAAAAGACAAGCTTAAATAAAGGCAAAGATTCGGTAAGGCTAACAAAACAGAACAGAAGCCATTCAATTAGAAGATCAATGTGGATGGAACACTACAGCTGTTGTTAAACATCTGTGGAACCTGTAGACAAACTGACTTTGGCTAGGAGAAGGGGCCCTCTCACTTCACCCCCCTAGAATGGAGTGGCTATTGTCTTCTACAAACATCTGAGCCTAGCCCTGAAAAAGATGTAAGGTAGATCTAAAATTGCTTTTTAACCTTATTTACCCATGTTCCCAACATACAGGAAAAGGTTAAATAATATGTATTTTCATCATTAATTGGCTACAAAATCTCTGAGCAAATCACATGCCAGACATTCTGAATGGCATTTTTGTTTGTTTGAGGGGAGTGGGGCCTAGGATATGCATTATGTAAAGGCAAACAAATTTTTTTTGCGTGTGTGTCCCAGGCTTCTTTATTTAAGATCAAAGTGATAAATGATGTGGGGATTAAAATCATGAGCATCAATGAACTTCACCTTCCCTCCAACCAGTTCCCTAAACTCCCTGCCCCCCACACCCTTTGTGTTCCCATTTCCGTAGTGAAGAAAGAACTTAATCCCAAAGCCCTGGAACAATTCTCAGGGTTCTTTCCCTCGCTCCCCTCCTGTCATAGGAAGGCAGGCACCTCAGTTTGAATGCATGGGAGAGCCCAGAGCGGTGACAGACACAGAGGGAAAGGCTTCACCCTCAGGGAAAGGGACTGAGGAGTACAGCGTTGTGAAGTGAGGGCCCACCTAGCCTGGGGTATCAAAATGGGGCCCTGGTGCCAGAGGAAAGGATACGGGTCCCCCTGAGAAAGGAGGCCCAGAAGCCTCAAAACCCTCTCGTTGAGAATAGTCACTGCTTGATCGTTTGCCTTTCTGGCGACGGTTGCAGAACCACACTCGGACCACATCCTTCTCCAGCCCTAGCTGCTGGGCGATGTGGCTGATCTGCTGCAGGGTAGGCTTCGGGCACTGCAGGAACACGTTCTCCAGGTTGCCCTTCACTCAGTTCTCAATACTGGTTCGCTTTCTCTTCCGGGCCTGCACAGGGGATATGGCTTTGCATATCTCCTGCAGATTCTCATTGTTATCAGCTTCCTCCACCCACTTCTGCAGCAGGGACCGCAGCTTACACATGTTCTTCAAACTGAGCTGCAGAGCCTCAAAGCGGCAGATGGTTGTTTGGCTGAACACCTTCCCAAAGAGAACGCCCAGAGTGAGCCCCACATCGGCCTGGGTGTATCCCAGGGTGATCCTCTTCTGCTTCAGGAGCTTGGCAAACTGCTCGAGGTCTTTCTGCAGAGCTCTCATGTCCTCCTCCTCGGGGGTTGGCTCCAGCTTCTCTTTGTCCACCTTCACGACCCCAGGCGGGGCAGCGCAGGGCTCGGGGGAGGCCCTCTCGGAGGAGGCCTCCTCGGAGTTGCTCTCCACCCCGGCTCCCGCCTCGACCTCGGGCTGGAGGTTCTCCAGGCCTCCTTGGGGCGCCAGGCCCACTCCAGCCTGAGGTCCACAGTAGGCCATCCCCCCACAGAACTCATACGGGGTGGGGCACGGGGGAACCCCCCACATCTCCGCCCCAGGGCCAAGCCCCGGCCCGATTCCCGACCCGCCCGGAGGTCCCTGGAAGCTCAGCCAGGTCCGAGGGTCAACCCAGCCTGGCTCCGACCCTCCTGACCCATCGCCTCCACCACCCGGTGGGGGTGAGAAGGCGAAGTCGGAAGACAGGTGTCCCGCCACGGTAAGGACGGCACCCCGAGCCGGGGGCCTGGTGAAAGGCAAGGCAAGCAAATTTTTAAAAATTGTCTCTGGGTCATTTGGATAGTTCCTGTTTCTCATAATGTGGTCTGCAAAGGTCTCTCTAATGAGATGATATTTGAGCAAGAAACTGAATGAACACAAGGAATGGTTCCTAAGACTATCTTGGAGAAGACAGTGTCAAGTCGAGGTAACCTGAAGTACAGCAGTCTGAAAGAGTGACCTTGGTCTGTCTGCGGGACAGGAGAAGAACAATACTTTTGCTCACTGGAATGAAGTGAGCAGAAGACTAAAGTGGATAGTACTCGGCCAAAGGGTGCAAGAAAAACGGGAGGGGGTGAGGACCAGAGCACGGGGTGAAGGGGTTGTCTCCGCTGCTAGAAGAGTGTGGGTTCCGATGCAGAGAGGTAGATTTGGTCGTGGGAAAATGAGGCTGTTCTCCCCCTACTTCCGTATTTGCAATGAAATAAGAAGCCAAGTGATCAGCCAAAAGTGAGAAGAGGGTGAAGATGGTGGGTATTATTAACTCATAGGATTCTCTTCCAGGTACAAGAAAACCAACTAAGGAAGGCATTAGTAATAATGAAGTAATAAATAAATAAACGAATTATCTAGTATTAGTATTAATAAATAATTAATAATCAGTATTAATAATAATAATAGTCATAATGAATAAATAAGTAATACTTATTTCCTCCTTGCCCACATTCCCACCCTAATGGGAGGCTCTCTAAATGCCCGCCCTATGCCCAGCCCCGAAAGAAAATAGCCTTACTGTAGCAGATAGGTTTAGGTTCTGCTACACTCACCAGAAACCCCAAGTAATGTCCTTTAAACAACACGGAGATAGGCAATGCAGCTGGAATAGTGGTGCCATGAAGTCTTCAAGGACCCGGGCTCCTTCAGCCCTGCCATTCTGCCACCCGGAGTTCCAGCCTGTGTGCGTGGCTGGTGGCAGGAGGAAGGGATCCGGGAGAGTTAGCTCCTTCTTTCCAATAAAAAAGGCTGCCTGAAAGTCTGACACACTTTGGTTTCATCTCATCAGCCAGACTTCGGTCCCAAGGTCATACTTAGCTACCAAGGAGACTAATGAATGTCTTCTAGCTGAGCTGTCATGAGTCCAGCTAGGAGCTGGGGTTCTTATTACTAAGAAGGGAAGGGTAGCTGATGGAAGGGCTAGCCATCTCCGTCACATCCACACATCTCCTGGCTTCCTAAGTCTCCTCCGCTATCATTATCCCCTCTGATAACAAAGCTAAATGGCTACCTAACCTAAGGCAAGCCAAGGAGCTCTCTCTCCTGAAAATTTAGATTTGGGACACAGAAAGCAAGTCAATTTACTACTAAAGAGTTGAACTACAAGAAGTAGCAGACAAGAGCCCTTCAGAGAAAACAAGATTCTGAAAGATAATGGAACAAATGAACAGAATAGCAAAGTCTGAGGCTGCAGAGGGAGAGAGAAAATGCGTTTCTGACAATTTCCTTTCCTCTGAGGGCTGCCTGCAATTTTTTAATCCAGATTTTATGCAACTTCTCTATTCCTTTATATAAAATTCCCTCTACTTGAACCAACTGGAGTGGGTTTCTAGTCCCTACAACCAAAGGACCCTTAAATACCTAACGAAAAAGTTATAACCTAATGTTGTATGTATATGAAGTGTTTCTGTAGCTTCTGTGAATCTTGTGGAAAATATTCATTGTGTTCTTCTCCATGCTGTGTGTAAAGATAATTCTAAGACAGAATTTTCTTTAGAATTTTGTATTTTTAAAAAATGTGTTATAATTAGAATGGATATCCTTCTTTTAAAAATTCAAATAATAGTGATCATGCATCCTTATATATTTCTTTCCATCCTGTCTTCCTGGAAGATGATTAAATTTATTACCTAGTCACAGGTATCTATAGAAATTCCTGGTTAAAGTACAGAGACTGCAGTAGGCTGCATTTACTGCTCCTTCCGGTGAAAGGTTTGTACTTCACCACACAGACGTCAGGCTTGGCCACATCACTTGCTCTCGACAATTAAATGGTAATGTTTGCTACCTAAAAGTAGAAGCTGTACAAGCCAGCACATGAGTCCATCATCACTCTTTTCCCCTCCCATGCCTCTCAGAAAGAGGCTGCTGCTTTACCCTGAGCCCTTGGATGAAGACGATGTGGAGCAGATTCACAGATCCCACCAGCATGTAGGTAGTGATTGCCAAGAAAACAAACATTACTTGTTTTTAAGCCACTGAGATTTGGGGATTGTTTGTACTGTAGCATAACCTTACCTACGATGACTAATAAAGGAAGCAATTGAATGAGAAACGATTCAGGATGATTGTTTATATACAGGGACATTGCGGTCTATCAGAATGGACTAACAGGACGAACAGGGCTGAGGGGAACACAGGGTCCCTATGACAATGCTGGTCACCACCACTTAGCCGGTCATCCAAACCAGCAGCCTAGGAGTCATCTGGAATATATCCTTCTCCTGCACATCTCCGATACCCCACCTGTTACCTCCTTGATATCTCTCAAATCCATCCCCATAGACGCTAGCCTTCATGAGACCCTTATGGGCTCCCTTGGGCTAATGTAATAATCTGCTAATTTGTCTTTTTGCGTCGGTCTCTTTCCTTGAATTCAGCGATTTTCAACTGGTGTGCCATGGCAGACACACCGGTATGCAGCAAGAACTGTGAAAGCATACAATGCTTGATTATTTAGTTAGGGACACTGACCTCTTTTCCCTTGGAGTGTCAGAAAAGAAATGACAACAGCCAACACAACAACAGCCATTCAGTGTGAATGAATCAAAACTATACCTATTTTTGTCAGATGAACAAAAAATATATTTTTTGGTGTACTGTAGAATTTTAGTAATTAATTTGCTGAATTTATATGCCATGAGATGAGCTGCTCTAATGATTAGACTGGTGGATTAAGTCTAATCCCTCCTCTATACTTCTGTAGAGCAATATTGCTAAAATGATGTTACACCTTTGCTAGAAACATTCCATGTGAGGGTCACACTTTAACTGGACACATATGACTTGGCCCTGGCTAACCCCTCTCTAAGCTCCATTAGCTATGTCAGGCCACCACAGGTGCAAGTACTGGCTTTGCCACTACTTGAGAATCATAGAATCTCCTTAAATGAGTCACTTAAATGAGAATCATAAAATTATGACTTGCTGTGGGGGTTAAATTAGAGAAATAAATTGATTTGGCACACTGTAGAAGAAAATTAATATTTATGGCATAACAAAACAACTGCCTGGCTCCAACACCTATGAATACTTCACAGCCATTATTTGCTTATAGACTAGATGCTTTGTTAGACACTACGCAACTTGAGAAGAAACTGAGTGTTAAGCTGAGCATCCTAGGACCAAGCACAGTGCCTGGTACAAAGGAGATACTCAAATGTGCAGAAGCAAAGTGGATCTGAAAAGGAGTGAAATCCCTGAAATTAGAAGGGAAGGAGACAGGGAAAAAAAGGCCAGAAATAGAAAAAATAAAATCGCCAACTATAATTTTCTGCCTGGTCCTTGCATAATTTCATGTGCTTTTAACTTTGTGCTAAACAAAGAACTTTGTGTCTCGGGTGCTCTTCCTTTCCTCATTTTACCCAAGCTATACTTGCCAGTTTAATCTACAGATGAAGTCATTAGGAAGACCAGGAAGGCAGGAAAGCAATGAACATCTCAAAACTTTTCAATGTGGCTCTACGTTCCAGAGTAGGGAGAGAACACGTCCTCAAATGTCGAGTGACTTAAAGAATGCTTTTCTGCACATAATCTCAATCCTATATGTCAAGTGTTGAATTCCATTCCCTATAAACAAATGATACTGCAAGATCAATAGAATGTAACTCTCAAGGCAACACAAACCAACACATTCTAAAGAGATGCAAATACCTCTTTTCGTTTTGACAGGAGACGCTCCCCCACATGTGCACGGCACTGCTTCCTGTCTGCCCTACAAAAATCTAATTGGAAAAACAGTAGGGTTGTCATATTTCTGAAGTATATAACTGAAATTCAATAATTTTTTTGTTTTATTTTGAAGGTGATTCCTTGGATATGGATTAAGGTTCTCAATGAATTAACTGAACATTTTTAAAGTGGCATTTTATTTCAAACAGCCCAAGAAATGGTTTTGTCCCAAATATCCAAAATTCTTGCTATAAGGATCCAAACAGAAGAAAAATGGAAGCTTGCCAGAAATGATAAAAGATGGTATGGTTTATATTATAATTGTTACTATTTCAAAAATTTACACATAATAGGTAAAGGCAATAAAATAACCATCCAATCTACATTCAGAGATTATGCAAAACTGAATTTAATGCTAAAATGTTATTTATTTTAAATAATAGTCCCCCAAAAGGGTTTATCTTACTAGTATTAGGGTGAAACTTACAAAATTGTTGATATTTGACTGTTCTTGATCTACAAAAATGGCAATTTTATGTTCAATGCTTTTTAAGCTGGTATTTTGAATTTTCCCTGAAATATATATTGTCTATTTAAATTCCATATTTGCATACAATTTTGTTAGAGCACTTCCATATGAATTGTAGTTAATTGTTCATTAATTCTTAGTCTTACACCATACTATGGAAATTTGCAGACAGAAATCATTTCTCCTTTATTTTTATGTCCCTGGAGTCTAGCTCTGTCTGGCACACAGCAGTTCCTGCAGTGACTCGAAATAAGAGTAACATATGTTTGAAAATGGAATAAGAACATATAAAAACTGAAAACCAAGTAAATGCAAACTTCCTTAAAATGCGAACTGCTCCAAAGCTTCATGTCTACTGTTAAACCCAGATATTTCTTGAAAGTACAATACTTGGACCAGTACTACTCCATACCAAAGAAATACTAATTGCAAATTTCCTTTATTTAGAGACCAATTACCCAATATGGAGATCTGAGTTTCTCTTCCTTACTTCCTTTTAATGTTTGCTTAAGTGCAATATCCTGAGGCAAAGAAGGTGAAGGACAGCAGAAATGCTCCTCACTTACAATTACTCTGATGAGACGAAGGGGGACTTCTTGAGAGATGATGACTCTGATGGTGTGACTAGAGTTGTTAGATGTCTGTGGATTTCAATCTTTGTTTCTACAGTCTTTTAAAATGTTGACTATCATTTTAAAATGTGTACTATCTTTTTAAGTTTTTGAAATTAAATACTGGGCTGTCTTTTTGAATTTGCTAAAGCAAAGAAAGCTTATGTACAGATAACTCTGTACTTCCTAAGTCTAATCATTGAGTAAGAGAAACCAAATTACAAAGTATATTAAAATTCAAAAATTCCTGAAGGCTAAGAGAAAGATGATCAATGTTTTTGAGAAGGCTAAAAATACCAGGGAAAATTTTTCAAAATTCCCTACAAAATTCTAGCAAAGGGAGATGTGAGAGACTAAAATTAACAACAGCTCCTCTGGGTGTTCACCCAGGCCTCAGGAAGTACTTACAACTTGCTTACCTTTGCTTCATAATTTAAAGTTCCCTCCAACTCATTAGATCTGGAACCTCAACTGCAACATTTATATCTAGATCCCTGACACTATCATTAGAGTAAGACATTTCATATTCAGTCAACCTAATACTGTTCATGAGTAGAACGAGTTCTACTTAATGTTACCAAATGAGAGGGCTGGTTTATGACAGAGTGCCACCGTCACCATTTCAACACCGAAACTAACAGCACTCTAATTAATCTTGAATGCTTACTACCAAATCTTGAACAACTGCCATTTGATGGTTTGTGTCAAGATTTGATTTCTATTTCATGAAAATAATTTAGAAAGGTAATCGCAGTAAAATGACAAATGATAGAAATTGCACAATAAAAGAGAATTTTCATAATGACTGCAGTCATCACAATAAACCATTGATTTCTGACTATCTGGCCACTGGTTACAGCTGATTTCACAGGTAACTTATTGTGAATCGATCCACAGACGCTAAAACCCAGGAGGGCAGACAACTCCATTTGCTTTACAGGATGAACTCGCAGCAGCCGAGCTCCACCTACAGGCAAGGACAGGGTTCTTTACAATAAGCTTTAAAATAGGATCTTCCACAAGACAAAATGCAACTACCCCAAACTTTCAATTGACTTTGAAGTGAACATCAGAATAACCGGCATTCTTTTTAAGCATTTCCATGGTCCCACACCAAAACTTCTGATGGACTTAATCAGGTGGGGGACCACTTGTTCTCAGGTAATCCAAATATACCGAAAAGGTTAAAAGACACTGATTTAAATCCTTAACAGCACACATCTTTGAAAAACATCAGGAATACTCAAATATCACATTTTCCTTCTTCTGAAATACTTGATACCCACTATCCTGACCCTCATCTTTTTCAAAGACAGACACTAACTTTAGTTGATATAAAGGTCTAATCTCTGTTAGAGTGCACAAAAGATCGGAGGCGACACCAGAACTTTTATATCCACTTTGGTATTACTTTGTGCCTCAAACATAATCATGGGCGTGTGTCTGGGGGGGTAGGGTCCTTAACCCTGGATGCACGTTAGACTACCTGAAGCACTTTCATAAATATGACTGCCCTAAATTAGCATATGTTTTAGAAGTTAGAGAAGGGGTTACTCCTAGGAGATGAGGGGGGAAGTAACCAAATGGGGCAAGAGGGGGACTTCCGGGGAATGGCAATTTTGTTTTTTGATCTTGGTGATGGGTATATGGGGTGCATGTGGTTTGTAAAAATGGAGCAAGCTGTTCGCTTATGATCTATGCACTGTGAAATATAGTTTATACAGATATATTCAGTAAGTACTGACGCTTCAATTAAAAGTTAAAAAGTTAAAAAAAAAGGATATGCCCAGGCTTCACTGCAAATCAGATGATGCAGACTCTGTGGGAGGGAGGCCCAAGTGCCTAATGCAAACCTAGTGTCAAACTAACGTGCAGTTGGGAATGAAATCTAGTGAATTTAACACGCAGTTGAAAGTGAAAACCCTTCCTCTAATGAATCATAACTGCATTCATTTGTTTACTCAAACACTCATTACAAATACTTTAATGACCCATTACCATATGCATACATACTATACTAGACATAGAGCATATAAAGATAAATAAAACAGTCTCCGAAGGAGCTCAGTCTCAGCAAGGGATAGGCAAAGCAATAAATCCCACGTGATAAACACAAGCAAGTTACTTAAAAGACCTGGAGGAGAAAGTGATTTGTCAATTTAAGATTCACTCTTTTTTTCTTCCATTTACACAAATATTTAGGTACCTATGATGCTTGACCAGAGATACAAACAAATGGACACAATCTCTGCCTTTAAGAAAGTTCCAATTTAAGTATACAAAGAAGACAATAAAGTATAGCCTAATGTCAGAGGAGTGTGAGGATGGTGAAATAAGAACGCCCTGGGGAGCCAAAAGAGGCACTACCAAGTTGCTGACCTTGGAGTTAAGATGATATAAACTTGAATTAGTCCAGCAGCAGTGGGGATACAAATTAGTATTTTAGAGGAGTGCTTCTCAAACTTTAATGTACATACAAATCACCTGGGGATCCTGCTAAAATGCACATTCTGAGTCGGAAAGTACGGGGTGGGGCCCGAGTCTCAGCATTTCTAGAAACATTCCCAAGTGATACTGATGCTGTTGGTCCACAGATCACGTTTTAAGAATCAGGTTCATGAGGAAGATGGGTTTCGAGAGGATAGATAAAAAAAATTCTACTGCACAGACACCAAAAACACACAAAAACTGGCAAGCAGCCATTACATTTGCTAATTAGATGGCCTTAGTGAGAGTAGTGTCAGTGGAGTGATGCGCGGAAAGTTAAATGAGGTTTATATTCAGAAATAAATGTGAAGGAAGGAGGTAGGGACAGGAAATAAAATGGAGTGCTTTGTGTTTACTCTGGAATACTGGGAGATGCTTAATCACCAGCTGAAGGGAAGAAACCAGTGAAGCGAGTGTGGACAAAAAGGGGCCACACGCCAAACCTGACAAGCTCAGGGGAGGCCTGAGTGGCAGCCTTGTCATCTCAGAGACCTAAAGTAACCACAAAGGATGGTCTAAATGAAAATTTATTAACTAAAAGCAGTTTATGGCAGGTAGTCATGTCCTAGGCTAGACTCTTCCTTGGCCAAAATCAATCTTTACCTTAACTGAGCCGGTCTGTTGTCTTGTATAATCTATGATAACTTGCCTTTGGAATGTCAACTTTCCTTTTTCTGGACCCCTCAATGCACAACCACCGCACCAGAGTGGGGCCACAAATCCCTCAATGCTGTTGTTACCATGTTAATTGTTGACTGTTAACTATCTTGTATCCACAGATGTAAAAAAACGTATGTCTATCGTTTTACTTTGTATTCAATCCCAGAGGTTTCCCCTACCCCCGCCCCACTTCCCTTTCTCCTGCCTCCTTAATCTATCACCAGTGGATTTCATGTAACCCACTTACCGTCTTCTCTTTTGGTTCCAATGTATTTATTAAATGAGATGCAAACTGCCATTTTGCAGAGCATTTCCTCAATCCGTTGAGGTTTTGCTCCTTGAGACAACTGTCATCAGTTTGGCTCAAATAAACTCAGAAAAATTCTCTACTGGTTTGAATATTTCTTATGCTGACAAGAGAAAACCGAACACAAAAGAAAGAGGATGGAATTATTTTGGAAGGACAGAGAGATTCCTCTCCCTTTAAAGCGCAAGATAAAGATAAGCTTTGGTCTAAAAGTGTAAAGGTTTAAAGAGAAAAGAGGAAGAGTTGAAGAAGTTACTCCCAGTTCCGGGACCAGGAAGCCAGCTGCCCCGGTGAGAGTGGGATCCGGGTTTGAAGTTCGCACAGGGGCGTGGTTGATGAAAAGGCACTGCGGGCACGGCTAAGGCTGGGCTCCTACTTGGCTGTGTGATTTTGCTCATCTACATCCAGTAGTCCAGGCAGAAACTTAGAGAAGGTGTTCTGAATAAGGAAGAGAGTGAGACTGATGCATTTAGAAAAGGCAGGGGGCAAAGGACGAAAATCCTGGATAAGTCAGAATAAGTATAATGAGAAAAAAGAAAGGAGAGACGGTAGGAAGAGCTATGGATTTGTTTCTCCTGAAACCCTAAGTCCTTTTCAACGGAACTAGAGACAATGCTGAGTTTACATTATTAGGGAAAGACTCTATTCTATGTAAATTTGTTGAAAATTATATTGTTAAATGCCATCCCCAAGCTTAAACATCAAATACTCAACAAACCTGCTTGTAGGTTTAACATTCAAAGTGATAAACAGCTTTAACAGATTCCAGATGTTTCTTTACCAATAAAAGCGATACCAAAAAAATTCAGTAAATTTATCCTTTGAATGGCTCCTTGCCTGAAGGGCCAGTATGCTAGTCGAGTCCCTGATCACTGCTCAAATAAAAACTGGCCAAAAGATAACAGAGTGCTCCAAGGAGATCCAGATGAAAAGTTTGTATATACCAAGAACACTGAATTTTAAACAGACGATGATTTCACACCGATATCCTATCTAGCTGCCAGCTATTTCCATTATAATTCAACTTAGGCTGAGCAGTGATTTTTCTTTAAATATAATTATCCTTTTCACCACATTACAATTTTTAAAGACTCTTAGAGGTTTTCTGTTCTTTTTTTTAAACATAAAACTAACCTGAGACTTAAACTATAGTGAAGTTAATATAACTGACCAAAAGTACTAGTGATTTTGGAAATTTTTTCTACTTAAAAATAAGTGGTCATAAGATAATCATGAAAATTTATAAGTAAGACAGAAAAACTCTATATTCCCTTAGAAATTCTGTACTTCTCCCAATCTCCTCATTTTTCTTTTATTTCTCTTTGTAGGTAGGAGAGGGGATAAAGAAAGGAGAGAAGAAGATGTGAATATTGAAAATTTGGGAAAGAGAATACTTACAAATAGATATTTGGTGTTTATTAAGGCCAGTTTTGCCAAATAAGCTCATTTAGTTCTTCAGCTTTGCTAAATTGTAAGTTCTATTAATTACAGGGTATATAAATATTTGAAATTGTATTAAGGCCAACAAGATAAAGTTGAGGACTTTAGAAAACATTTACAAAACAAATATTTCATTCATTTATTAAAATTCAAAATAGATTTTTGTCATACTATAAACCTAATTCATAGTTCTTAAAAATGAGAAAAACTTGTTTTGAATAAGAGAGAGAGTATCCTTGACTATATTCATGTCTGACTAAAAGTCACAGAGCTGATGAGAGGCCCATCACCTCCATTTGTGTACAAGCATCATACATAAGCACCAAACTCTTCAATTAACAGTGGCCCAAGTTAATCTACTATATTCAATTATTCAAGGTGATTTCTTGTCAGGTGAACGTTGTTGGAAAACAACATTCTAAGTACCATTTCTGAATGCAAAAGTTATCAGTGGAAACTTCTGGGAATTACTTTTCCGGTTACATAAAGGAAAAAATTAAGGGAGCTAAGCAATGAAAACATGGGAATACTTTTTAAGTTTTTCATATGAAGTTGAGAAACATAACATGTTGTTTATCTGTATTTAGATCTACTTTATCCCCAAATGTAGGCCATCCAAAGACACAAATACTATTACTTCTTAAAGCAATATTAATTAAAATATATATCATGAAGTCGTACTAACAGAATCACAAAGGGGTTTTTTAACTAAGTTGAATTTCAGGGGAATAAAATGTGCAGTTAAAAATTCAACAACTCTTTATCATTAGACACTTGCTGAAATTTATTTTATGACACCACTGAGATTAGGAGGGGTATATATATAGTGTAAGTCAGACTTGAAAAGGTTTTTAAGAGTATTTATGCTCACACACTTTCTTAACCGGTTTTGACAAATTTTACTCACCTAAATCTGAAGACATCTTTTTTATTCTACACAATCATTCCACTCCTCTCGCTGATATTAAACAAACAAAACCTTCCATCTAGCTAGTACATTGCTTGCCCCATATATAAAAATTTATAGAGGATTTTAAAGAAGAGATCAGAGAGAAATGAAGTGGAATTTGACTCACAGGACCATTGCTGTAATTAGTTTAAAACTGGTCTATTTTCTTTTAGGCCTCCAGATGAGCTAATTTAGCACAGCTGGAACATATATCAAACATTATAAAGATAGTATTTAAAAACACCTTAACTGTCCTGGCTGGTGTGGCTTAGTGGATTGAGTACCAGGCTTGGGAACCACTGGGACCCTGGTTCAATTCTCAGTCAGGGCACACGCCTCAGTTGTGGGCCAGGTCCCCAGTAGCGGGTGTGGGAGAGGCAACCACACATTGATGTTTCTCTCCTTCTCCCTCCTTTCCTCGCTCTCAAAAAATAAATTAAGTCTTTAAAAAAAAGTTAACTAGAGGACTCAATCTTACTTTAAAATGAAGCATAAAAAGACAGATATTCTGATGCCTAGAAATACAATAACTCACCTGCGGCTACCTGATCTCTTCTCTTCTCCTTCTCCAGATGATTTAACACTTGCACTTGGGTCCTTTTTTAACTTCTTTGCAACTCTTTCTCTCATCAGGCTCCTCTCATCACCATCAATATTTTCATCATGCTCTGCATTTTCAAATTCTCCATCCTGTAGAAATTGAAATGGAGTATTTGCTAGGTGTTCCATCTCCCCTTTCACTTTCAGAGGTCCATCTCAGACTCTCGTTGCACCCTAGGCCAGATTTAGGTTTGGTTTGGTTTGGTTGTGAATTAGTAAGGGCCTGAACAATGTGCTACAGGCAGGAATACGCCTGATATCTGTTCTAGGTGAACTATGTAAATGTGAGATACCGCAGTCAATGTTCAATTAACTGTTTGCTCAATTCACACCCAGCCCCTCTGTGCAGCAAACTGCTCCTTTTGTATCACCAGCATCCCGACCTTAACCAGGGATTAATTCAAGTAGAAGAGGTGGAGGTGAGACAGCTGAGATTTCTTCCCATAATCTAAGTCACGGGTGGCAAACACAGGGTCCGTAGGCTGAATCCAGCCTTCCACCTTGTTTTATCTGGCAGGCACCTTGTTTCTACCTGGCGGCAGCACTGAGCTCTCACTTAACTGTGAAGGAGTAGTTACATTTATACAGTCCTAAAATCACATTTGGCCCTTTGAGAGCAACTGCGAGGCTGATGTGGCCCCCAGCGAAAATGAGTTTGACACTGCTGATGTAAGTTGTAGCCATTACTCCTCTTCTCAAAACTCTCCAATGGATCCCCAAGTCATTCAAGACCCTAATCAATCTGTACCTCCCTGAATAATCACCTACAACTCCATCCCAATAACACTAGCCAACTTTGGAGTTGCTGTTCTCTCCAGCCTTGAACGTTCTTATTCCATCTATCTGCACAGCTTGCTCTTGAACCTCCTTTAGATCTCTGCTCAAATGTTACCCTCTCCGTGATACTTATCTTAATTGCCCTATTAAAACGGCAGAACTATCCATCCACCTCCAGTACTACATTCCTCTTCCTTGTTCTCTCCCCAAAGCATTTATCACCCATCTGAAATACTATACATTTTAATTAGTTATGTGTTTATTGCCTCTCTCCCATAACTGTAGGATGCACTCTATGAGGGCTAATACTCTGGACTATTTTACTTACTGACACATCTTCAGCTTCCAGAAGAGTTCCCAGAGAGAACAGAAAGAGGGGGTGGAGAAAGAAAGGAGGAGGAAGAAAGTATGGAGAGGAAACAACAGAAAGAAAATGCTACTCCAAGTGCATCTTTTTCTCTTGTGTTTCTCTGAAGCAAGATTCTTAACTTGAGGTTGTGGACCTTTTGAGCAGTGGTCCTCAAAGTCTGCCCCTTAGACTCTATAAGAGGGGACCCAAAAAACCCAGAAGTGCCTTCTGGTGGGCATGCCCCTTGTAGTACAGCCTTCTCCCTTAGATGACTGTTCTATGAACCCGTCTGTATCAGTGTATCAGCTGGCATTGTTGTGAGAGGCAGCGTTCAGCTTCGATGAATTGTTTTAAAAGACTCCTTCAATAAGTTTGCCCATTTCATGATGGGTGATTTATAAGCGCACCTGCCTACATTGTGCTGAGTGTTCAGCAGTTTTTGACCAAAAACAGTATGACTCCCAGGCCCCACCCTCCCTATTCACTGGATCTCATCCTGAATGATGTTCTTTTGTGTCCCCAGAAAAAAAAATTCCTCAAAGAGAAATGTTTGCTGATGTGGAAGAGGTGAATCAAAAAATGGCAGAAGCACTAGAAGGCATCAAAATTGATGGGTTCAAACACTGTTTTGAGCCATGGAAATGAATCTTGATAGGCATATTGCATCAAATGGAGAGTACTTTGAAGGTGTCTGAAGTTTAAACATGTAAGAATAAGTACACAATTTTTTAAAAAGAAAATTTGGGGTTTTTTAGGTACCCCCTTGTATAACACAGACTGTTGTTGAGAAAATGTAAAATCCTCCCAGTCTTTCCAAAGCAAATCTCTAGGAATAGAAATTGTAAATGTTTTCAGTGAAATGTTTAAGAAATTCTTTAGCCCTAAAAGTTGATAACCACTAACCTAGGTTTTCCATCCTTAGTCCTCAGGAGATCTAAAAATAATCCTGGCAAATTCATTGAATTTTGTTTGTGTTTGTAATATATTCTCTGGAAAGAAGATTTACAGTTTAAGTGATTGCAAAGGAGCGGGGACACAAAGCAGGTTCAAGACCACACACTATTCTTAGATGACCTCACGCTCACCAGACTGTGAGAACAGATCTATACTTTTACATTGGGCCTTGATTCAACCATCTTCTGACCTATATTATTGTTACACGGGCATCTCCAAGTTCTCTGAATCTCAAAGTTACAAAATTAACAATGTTGTTTTTTGTCTTTCTCCCCACCTCAAGCCTACTCTTTCTTGTGGTTGTCCCAGACTCATCTTTCTCCCTCACCTCACAATATCCTACCAGTCACCTCTTAGACTATATACCTTTCAGGTCTCTTTCCCATGGCACAGCTGCGGTCTTATATCATACTGTCCTCTTGTGACAGCTGCCCAAGAGGTCTCCGTGATTCCAGTCTATTTCTTCTAATTTGTCCTCTACAATATTGCCAACAGTGACCTTCCTAAAATGTAAAATTGACCATAGCACTCTTCTTTTTAACTAACACCCTTTCAACTGCTCCTCGTTACTTTTGAAATGGAATTTAAACTCCTCACTATGGCTTACAAAGCTCTCTCATATTTGGCCTCACCTACCTCTTCAACCTCACCCCCTCTCGCTCCTGTCATGACACTCCGGCCACACTCATCTGCGTTCAGCCCCAGGTGCACCAAACTCCCTCCTGCTTCTGAGCCTTTCGTACATGTAGTTTCTTCAACGTCCAACACTCTTCCTCTCTGCTGTTCAATAAGGCAGGTTCCTTCCCAAACGTGAACCTCAGCTTGTACTTTCTAAATAAGGTATAATCTCTCCTTGTTACCATACTTTGTGCTGTTCTCCACGCTAAAGGAACTGTGTCCTTTACCATGTTCTTTCTTTGATCTAGTTGACTCCTAATTCTTCTACAATACACAACACAATCATCTCTTTCAGGAAGGTTTTCTTGAGTAGGTTTGATATTCCTCCTTTCTCTACACATAGTCAGAAAGAACCCCCTCTTTTGACTGTGGTGATAGATGTCAAGCTGTGTTCATGCGTAGGAAGTTATGTACTTCCTCCTGAACTACACGAAGCACAGAGACCCATGGGTTTTTACATAAAGTAGCAAATGGTTGACTTGAAAAACTTGGTCACTTACATATAAAGGAAATTCTGCCTCCTGTTTTATCAGATTTAAGCCAGTACACTGATGAAGAATGATCACTCCAGTCATGAAAGAGAATCTCCTGAAATGTGTGTAAAGAAGGAATGCTAACTACTATCAATGACCGACACAAGCATTTCCCATACATCACAGATACACACACATCAACATTTCACCTTTCCACATGATAAAATAAAACAAAGACATCTGACTTTTGAGTATTCAAGTAATGTTATATCATAGGGAGAAAAGATAGGCTAGAAACTCATATATAAGATTCCACATACACAGACATACACTTGGAAGAAAATATTACATCAAAATAAGTGATGTATTTTTCAAATCTTTCAAATTTTTTCAAAATTTTATAATTGTAAAAGTAATATGTATGTATGTATGTGTGTATATATATATCCTTATAAGAAAAACAAATCATTTTTTAAGATTTTGAATTTTCTTTAAATTGTTCAAACTATGTTTATATTAAAATACTCACATCATCTAAATCTCCTGCTGCATCACCTTTTTCACTACAAAAAATAAGAAAAACAATAAATTTTAGCTTCAAAATGAAACTAATAAAATTGTTTAATAACCCCAAAATCTAGAATATTTTGCTGGATTAACAGTTCAAGAACGTATTTTAACATAGGAATTTCAGACTGGCATTCTAGTTATACTAAAAATGAGTCACCTTTATAAATGGAATAAGACATACTCCCTTACTACATGTACAAAATCAACAGAATTAAAAGAAAGAAATGCGAGCAATAACCAACAATGCTATTTTTATGAACGAAGGGCAACTGAAACAACTTTCTTCCACTGGCTTGATGTATTCTGGCTGGTGAAAACAAATCCTTCAAATGCAATGACATTAAGAAGACTGTTTTAGAACAGTATTTTTGAAAATGAGCTAACTGTAGTACAATAGTATTTTAGTTCCCCTTTGAAACGCTGGCTTAAAATATCGTGTGCAGTTATATGTAATAGTCAGACATCCCCCCTTCTCAAAGAGAAGGAACAAAGGTAGTAAGATAATTTTCTGTTAACTCCTGAAAATATGTAAGAAATAATACTCAAAGGACCGGCCAAAAATGAGGTGACTGTTTCACAAAACTCCTCAACTCTGCTTTGTTTATCAATCGTACCAAGACAAAAAATGCTTCAAGGAAAAAGTTGGCAAAGCAACTTTGAATTAAGCATAAAAACATGAAAGCAGACAGTCTCCTACTCTGCAAACTATCCCAAGACTTAAAAGTTTAACAATTAACTTCAATTTAAGTAGTTGGACTGAGGCGGATAGCAAGAAGAGTGAGTGACATTGCTTCTCTCCACTGTGCTAGAACTTCTACCCACCACCGCTGAAAAAAGGCTTTAACTTTTGGCTGGGTTGAAAAAGTCTGACATGTGAGAAATGGCTGTTTACTCACAAAGGAAGCTGTAAATTATCTGAGCCAGAAAATAAGAACTTAGGATCACACTGGCACCATACTAACCTTTCAACAGCTGGAACAGAACTGAGATGTGGGTCATCCTTAAGCAAGTCATGGCTGCTTTTGCTTTTCCCCTTCATGCTCTAGAAAGGAACGTATGACATAATCACGAGTCGGGGAAAACCAGTCTTCCAAAAGGACAATTAACAAATTTACATGAAATCTAGGGCTGATATAACATGGTTAGCAAAAGAAATGTGTTCCTAAAATTTCAGTATAAAGTAAAGCTTTATAAATAAGAATCTTGGAAAAGAGGAAACAAAACTGTCACTGTTTGTAGATGATATGATAGGGTACATGGAAAATCCTACAGACTCCACCCAAAAACTGCTCAACCTAATAAATGAATTTGGCAAAACAGCAGGATACAAAGTCAATATCCAGAAATCAAAGGCGTTTTTTTATACCAGCAATGAAACAGCAGAATCACAAATCAAGAAAAAAATCCCATTTGATAGAGCAAAAAGAAAAATAAAATACCTAGGGATAAACCTAACCAAGGAGATAAAACACTTGTATGTAGAAAACTACAAAACACTGAAGAAATCAAGGAAGACACAAACAAATGGAAACATATCGTATTCATGGATTGGAAGAATTAACATCATCAAAATGTCCATATTACCCAAAGCAATTTACAGATTCAATGCAATACCTATTAAAGTACCAATGACATATTTCACAGACATAGAACAAACACTTCAAAAGTTTATATGGAACCATAAATGACCCTGAATAGCAGCTGCAATTTTGAGGAAGAAAAACAATGTAGGAGGGATCACAATACCTGATACCAAACTGTATTACAAGGCCACTGTAATCAAAACAGCCTGGTACTGGCATAAAAACAGGCACATAGACCAATGGAACAG
>PVKM010001428.1:24204-80649 GCA_004027735.1 Carollia perspicillata | reverse complement strand
CCCAGGTATGTGCCTTGACTGGGAATCAAACCGGCGATGCTTTGGTTCACAGGCTTGCGCTCAATCCACTGAGCCACACCAGCCAGGGCCTGGATGCAGATCTTTAATGCAGTGCTTCCCAAACCTTTCAATTGTTTCTGTGGAGTCTGATTCAGTAAGTAGGGTGGGACCTAAGTGTCTGTATATTCAATGAGCTCCCAGGAGATACAGATGTTACTGTTTCTGGACCCTGCTTTCTGTAGCAAGGCTTTGATTCAATACTCTGAACATGGCACTAGAGCTTTCTTCTAATCTTTGAATTTATTAATTTTAAGCTTCCAGCTCTTACAGCTCTACTCCTAATGGCTGAATATGCACTATGCTTTGAGTTTGTCCTTCTTCTCTATTCATTTTACCCTGATGGCTTTTTTTTTGTCTCCTTCAGTTTTTTCTCACAATGTCCTATATACAGACAGATCAAAACTTTCTTGTTTTCTCAGTACTCTTCAAACTAGTATAAAAGTATATATAGTATAGAGACAAAACAGTCTCAAGTGCTAGATTCAATTAATTTTTATTTCTATGTAAAAATTACATTTCCAGGATCTCCTCACCTACTCATTTTAATATACACTATTTGCTTGCCTGCTAAAGCATGCTACAAGGTATGCTCTGGTATTCTCAAGAATCATTCTTGTGATCTACTTCATTAAGTTGCCTTTTGTCATCTTATTTTAACCATCTTGGTTCACTCCAACCTTTAGGACTTTGTGATATTGAGTCAGTTTCCAGGGCCTCCCAACATTCTCACCCCTGCCCCTTGAACGGCTTGCTACTTCCCACAATGTTAATGAAGAAAAAAGTAGCCAAAGAAGTAGCCTGACCACCCAGTAGTAATTGCAGAACACCAGCCACACCTTACAAATTCTGCATCCTGGAATGTGTACCAGTTCTTCCTGTTGTTGGCCTGCACTAAACATCCTGCTCCAAAGGGCAGCATTAAAGTTAGTGTTTGATGAAACTAGGGGGAAACAGGCTCATCCCTTCTTTGCATGGGAGCTACATATAATATATTCTTTTTGAGGATGCCTTGTTGTATAAATGCATATATATGAATCTTAAAAAAATCAAAGTCTGAAGGGTGCTCATATAAAATTAGCAAGGCTCCAAGGCAGAGAATAAAGAAAGATTTTTCAAAACTTTATGGGCTAAAATCTCAGCCAGCAGCAAATCCCCTTGAAGAAGAACTTCGTCTTCACCTCCAAGCCATATCTAATAGCATTTTTTGTCCGCCTCTGACTAAAAGCAGCAGCAGTTGGACTGTCTAGGTGCTCTGTATATAATGAGGTTTAGATAATGCCTTAAAAGTGCAGACTGGTTTTTCAAAGGCTAATAAGGTTGAACTTGGCATCATCTGTCACTAATCAGTGGCTTTATCCTTGGCTCCCCTTTCATGTTCTGCCACATTGAATTTACAGCCTTCTGGTCCAGATGACACTGGAGATGCTGAGAGTCAGTGAGCAGGCCGGGGTTGGGGATGGAGGAACTGTGCTGAATAAATGTGGTATTAGCAATGTGGTGTATACCTGACCTTTATCTTTCAAATAACCTGTGTAAATCCAGACCAATGAACACAGATAGAGACAATGAATTTCAGTGAGCAAAATGCAATACAAGGAAAAATTGATGTGGTGGCCCAGTCCACACCACCCAGTTCTGCAGTTTGTCTTAAGTAGTTTCTGCAGGTGATGTTGACTGACCAGGAATGGTTTGTTAATGGGAATGGATGGCCAATTTTGTTACAGGAACAAATGATAAATACTTGATCTCAGAGGTTATTTTCAGAAGGAAAGAGATACTGTTATGACAATGACCATCAAGAAATATATTATGGCTATTTTCTCTCCAAATCAGGGCAAAGAAAAGAAAACCCACCTGTGTGCCATGTTCTAGATGGCTCAGGAAGAAAAATTTAAGAGCCCAATTCCTTAAAAAAAAAACTCCAAAACCCTGTTTAGTTTACCCCACATTTACACTTTTGCTTGCACTTGTCAGTTGTTCCTGGAACTTCTTTCCCCAAGTACAAAATGATGCTTTCCTGTGGTGCTTTGGGGTTACCCCTATTTCAGTTTGAGCATCTCTGTGCATTGAAGTTATCAGTTCTACTTCAGGCTGTAAAGAAACCATCCTGGCCCGAGCCAGTCTCTCTTGGGATAGATTCACACAAGACACAAAGGGAATGTGAGAAGAGAGTGACTTTGGAATATATCATCCTTCACACCCATTTCCCTGTGGTTTCTGTTCTTAACTACTAAAATATGTCTCAGATTATTATTTTATGAAAAGTTATAGACCTTTATTAATTAAGGAATCACTTGCTGCTTTGAAAGGTAACTCTTTAAATCTCAATGACAGGACAATACAAATGTATTTCTCACTTACACAGAGTTCAAATGGAGGTGATAGAAGGCAGTAAAAGTTGCTCACAGTTATGTAGGGTCCAGACTAACAGAAGCTCTGCCTTTCCAACATGTGGCTTCTAGATTTATGTTCATTTCACAGATGCCAGCACACAGGGGAAAAATAAAATTTGCTGTGGGGGAATTTAATATGCAGGCCATAAGGACAAGTGATGCTACCTAACTTGTACAGGTGGGGATTTGGCTGAATTTTGTAGTCAAAAAGAATGAGAAGCATTTAGTGAACAGTTAACTAGTAGTTGGCACATGTCTATTTATGGAAAAGAACTGGACAGGAAGTCAGAATGATTGATTCCTTCCTAGTTCTGGTGCTGCCACTAACTTAGTACATGATCTCTTCAGCTATATAATCTACTATGTCATTGATTTTTGTACTGATAATAAATTATAGTATCTAGTCTGTAAGAAAACTTCTGACACTAATACATTATAGATTTATATTAATGATAAAAATAATTTCCCTGGCTGGTGTGGCTCAGTGGATTGAGCACTGGTCTGCAAATTGAAGGGATGCCATTTTGATTCCCAGTCAGGCACATGCCTAGGTTGTGGGCCAGGTCTCCAGTCGGGGGTGCATGAGAGGCATCCACACATTGATGTTCTTCTCCTTCTCTTTTCCCCTCCATTCCCATCTGTCTAAAAATAAATAAATAAAATCTTAAAAAATAAAAATAAAAAAGATAAGATCAACAATAAAGAGAGTCCATTTATTTTTAGTTGTTGGTTACTATATATTCATCCTATATCTTAATATTCATAGATTATACCTACCCACCCAAAGCATTTCATATATATATTTGGTATGTCTATATCACTTGAGTTCTGTGAGTTTAAATGCATTTTAGCTTATCACAGTTCATTCATCTTGGTTAAGCTCCTAAATGATACATCCATAAAAACTGAAAATGAGTTCCAGAATATAAAGATTCTCTACTATGAGATGGGAAATACAAGTAACTACTAATTTGAATGATTTATAACAGAGCAGTCATTTTTCTCTATACTGCTATTTCTCCATCATCATATGCATAATCTTCTGGCAAAATTTATAAAATCCATAAAATGTTGTCACTACGTCTTCACTTCTAACCGCTCATTAATTCTCAGCAATTTATAAGTATTTAATGTACCCATTATTTGACTATAATTATTCTGACTTCTTTTACTCCTCTGACAAAGTTTCAGGTCCATGAAAATAAGTCTCCAATATACTTCACATCTAAGTCATTATCACAAACTGTCAAATATTTAATTGCCTGTTGATTATTTTCAAGTGGGTATCTCATGAACACTTAAAATACTGACCATAAAATTATAATTAATTTATTTATGCATTAATTAATTCCAGATATCCTGAGTATATTTTTCTGCTTTGGGTCATGAAATAGTAACCAGGATCAGATTTACTTGCTGGTCATAAAAAAAAAAAACAAAACAGAAAATTATCAAGTGGTATATGGATGTAACCCCAGAGAGATGAAAAACCAAAGGGATAATCCCCCAGAATGCCTAGATTTAAAATGAAGATGTTTTTAGACACCATCGCCCAGGGAGTTGAAGAATCTTGCTGTGTTGAATGGACAGAGAACTACATCCAGGGAAGCTTAGGTGGAATGGCGTTATGGGGGCAGAGTACCAACCAGGAAAGATAGACTTGAAAAAAACTTCAAAAATTTTCATAGGCGTTCTTTAATATCTAGCTGGGTCCTAATCTGTACATACATAAGTAAAAATTCCATGAGGTTGGAAAATAATGGCTCCTGAGGGATTTCAAAATAAATCATTACCAGAGTTCACATGGGATTGGGACATGCTTGAATTCTGTCTGGCTAGACAAGATAAACCACATTAAAGACACTGAATAATCAATAAAAATCCAAAATGTCACTTATTTTGTAGTATGGCTAAGTAGTATGTTTAAAATAGTACTAGAGTGAAGGCTACTACACTAGACCCACCTTAACAAAGGTTAAAACTGGTGTCAAATGAATCAACCTAATCCAAATTAACTTAATTCCCTGGCTAAACAAACTTCAGCACTCTTTAAAGTCATATAATAATATAATATTGAACACCTATTTAAAATTATTAGACACAGAGATGTAGGAAATTGTGATACAACTAGGTAATATTCAGTCATTAGAAATAGACCCACAAATGATAGAGGTGATGGAATTAGAAGATGAATAACTTAAAATAGCTATTATATGTATTATGTTTATAGGTTTTAAGAACTTTTAAGAACACTTTGAGGTTTATAACAAAATTCAAAGGAAGGTACAGAATTCTCATATACCACTTGCCATAGTGTATGCATACCTTCCCCGACAATACCCCCAACCAGAGTGATATATTTGTTAAAACTGATGAACCTATATTGACACGTTATAATCACCTAAAACCATAGTTTGCATTATGGCTAACTCATATTGTTGTACATTCTATGGGGTTGAATAAATATATAATGCCATGTATCTATCATTAGGGTCTCAAACAGCATATTCTCCCTGCTCTAAAAGTTCTCTGTGCGCCACCTAGCCATACCTCCCTTCTTACCTGAACCACTTATCTTTTTACTGTCTCTATATGTTCATCTTTTCCAGGATGGCCTATGATTAAAATGATACAGTATAATTTTTCAGATTGGCTTCTTCAAGTTAGTAATGTGCATTTAAGATCACTCCATGTCTTTTAAAAAATACAATATTTTGTTTTGCAGGCCTGCGCTCAATCCACTGAGCTACACCAGCCAGGGCTTGTACCACAGCTTTTTTTATCCACTCACCTACTGATCGGCACTTAGGCAGCTTCCAAATCTTAGCTATTGTAAATAATGCTGCAGCAAATACAGTGGTGTGATGTGGGCCCTGGCTCATGGGGTCTGCCACATTGTGGATGAGGCACGAAAAATTCACATGAACTACTGAGTCCTACAGACAAAAATGGGGACAGCATGGCTTCTCTCTCAAGAGGAGAAAAAGCCTTGGCCCTTGCCGTGACAGGCCTTTATTTCTTTTCTCCACACATTACATGATGGTCCTCATTTACTATGCACAGGTTCACTTTAGGTGGTTACTTTTTACCTAAAACAAAGGAGACAATGCTGCTAATCACATCACAGAAGAAGAATATTTGCAAATGAAAAGGGTTGAACTGGTTACACTCATCCTTGGAAGGTTTAGCAGGGATTTTAGGAAGTTACATTGAAGTAAACATTTGTTGCCTCAATTCAGGGTGAGGGAGTTTTAGTAAAAGCAAGTCTCAAAGGGTCCTAGGTACATTGCAGGCCTTATTCCCCACAGGAAACCTATCTGTGAGTATGAGTCCTGTGCTTCTCTGAGTGGGAGCTGGGCCCATGCCACACAGAATGGTCTCTGATAGTGGTGTATATATTCTTCCGAATTAGTGTTTTAGGTTTCTTCAGGTATATTCCCAGAAGTGAAATTGCTGGCTCATTAGGCAGTTCTATTTTTAATTTTTTTGAGGTAATTCCATACTACTTTCCATAGTGGTACATTTTAAAATCAGATCGTTTATTTAATTTTTTAAATTTATTTATTTATTTATTTTTAGATAGAGGGGAAGGGAAGGAAAGAGAGAGAGAAACATCAATGTGTGGTTGCTTCTCGCATACCCCCTATTGGGGATCTGGACTGAAACCCAGGCATGTGCCCTGACTGGGAATCCAAGCAGCAACCTTTAGGTTTGCAGGTCAGCAATCAGTTCACTGCGCCACACCAGCCAGGGCAGGATGTTTGTTTTCTTATTGTTGAAGTTTAAGTGTTCTTTGGATAACAGTCCACAATCAGATATGTTTTTAGCAAGTATTTTCTTCCAGTCTGCAGTTTGTTTTCTTATTATCTTGATATTGTCATTCACAGAACCAAAGTTTTTAATTTTAATGAAATCCAGTGTACCAACTATTTTTTCATTGACTGCAACTTTGGTGTTATTACTAAAAAGTCATCACCATTCCTAAGATCATCTAGATTTTCTCCTATTATTTTCTAGGAGTCATATAGTTTTCTATTTTACATTTAGATTTTTGATACATTTTGAGTTAATTTGTGGGAAAGATGTAAGGTCTATGTCAGATTATTATTATTTTTGCATGTGGATTTCCAGTTGTTCCAGCACTGTTTCTTGAAATGACTGTCTGTTTTCCACTACATTGGCTTTGTTCCTTTGTCAGAGTAGTTGACTCTGTTTATGAGGGTCTGTTTCTATGCTCTCTATTTTGTTTCACTGATCTATTTGTCTATTTTTTTTGTCAATACAACATTGCAGCTTTATGATAAACCTTGAAATCAGAGAGTATTTGTCCTTCAATATTGTCCTTCTCCTTCAATATTGTGTTGGCTATTATGGATCTTTTTTTCTTCATATAAATGATGGAATCACTTTGTTGATAATCACAAATAACTTCCTGGGATTTAGGTTGGATTGTTTTAATTTATAGATAAGTGGGAAGAATTGATATCTTGACAATAATGAGTCTTTCTATCTATGAGCATGTATTTCTTTGATTTTGTTCATCAATGTTTTGGAATTTTTCTCATATATGCTTTATACATATTTTATTAGATATACACTTAAGTATTTCATTATGAGGGGGAAACTAATATAAATGGTGTTGTGCTTTTAACTTCAAATTCAACTTGTTGATTGTTTGCATATCAACCTACCTGAAACTGTTATATAATGAATTATTAGTTTTAGGAGGTTTAAAAAAATTATCCTTTAAGAGTTTTCTATATAGATATCATATCGTTTATGAACAAAGACAGTTTTATTCTTCTTTGTAAATGTGTATATCTTTATTCTTTTCCTTGACTTCTTACTTTCTTTTTTTAGCAATAAAAAAAAAAAACATTCTACTTAGAATGCTTTTTTTGACTTTAAGTGCTACTTAGAATGTTTTATTGACTTTAGGGTGGCTGGAAATGATTGCCTGCATTTATACTTTTTAAGATTATTTCACCTCATTGAAAAAAAGATAAATGTTACATTATGGACTTGTGGCTTTCATGGGTTTGCTTCTTGACTTATTTCCTTTGCTACAACATCTACTACAATGTTGAAAAGGAGTGATGAGAGGGAACATTCTTGCCTTGTAGCTGATCTTCGTGGAAAAGTTTTTAATTTCTCACCATTAAGTGTATTGTTACTGGTAGGGTTTTCGTAGATTCCCTTATCAAATTAAGGAAAGTCCCTCTATTTATAGTTTATTAAGATTTATATTTAAATCATAAAAGGGTTTTGAATTTTATTCAAACACTTTTTCTGCAGTTGTTGATATTAACATATGATTTTTCTTTTTCCTTTTGGATTCATTTTTTTTAATCATAGAGTTGTACAACCATTACCATAATCTACTTTTAGAACTTTTTCATCTCCCCCCAGATTTTTCTCATACCTATATGCAGTCAGTCTCCAGAAAATCACTTCTTACTCTTCAGCCACAGACAGCCACTGCTCTGATTTCTTTTAATTTTCAAAACTTTCCTTTTTATCCTGGAAATTTCATAAATGGGTCACACAATTTTAGTGTTTGTATCTGGTTTCTTTCATTTAGCATAATGTATGCCATTATATGAATATACCACATTTTGACTATTTATTCACCAGTTGTTGAGTGTTTGGGTTGTGTTTGGATTTTGCCTATTATGAACAGTGCTACTATGAACATTCACACGCAAGTCTCTATGTGGAAATAAGTTTCATTTCTCTTGGATAGATTTCTAAGAGTGAAATTCCTGAATCATATGGTAAGTTTAAAGATAACTTTATTTACTTTGGAGTAAAACAATTTTTTTTATTTTACACATACAATTTTTCTTATTTATTCTATTAAGGTAATAGATTGCATTACTTTATTTTCAAATGTTGAAGCAACCTTACATGTCCGGGAAAAATCCCACTTGATTATGATATATAATTATTTTTTTACATTTGTGGATTCAATTTGCTAATACTATATTGAGGATTTTACATCTATGTTGCTGAGAGATTTCGCTATGTGTTTTCCTTTTTTTGTAATGTGTTTGTTTGTTTTTTGTATTACTGCCCCAGAGAATGAGTTAGGAAGCATTCCCTCTGCTTCTATCCTCTTAAAGACATTGTACAGAATAGATATGATCTCTTTCTTAAATGTTTGGTAGAATTCATCCATTTGAAGCTTTAACTTTTGGAAGGTTATTAATTATGGATTCAACTTATTTAATAGATTTTGGTCTAATTAGATTGTCTATTTCTCCTTGTGTGAGTTCTGGCAGATTGTGTCATTCAGGGAATTTGTCCATTTCATATAGGTTCTAAAATTTGTGGTCATAAAGTTATTCATAATATTTATCTTTATCCTCATAATGTTCATAAGAATTTACCTCTTTAAAAAATTTCCAGCATTGACAGTGTGTCCTCTCTCTGCTTTGTAAAGAATCCGTTCTGGGATTTGTTGATTTTCTTTAGTTCCTATTTTCATTTTCATGATTTCTTCTATAATATTTATTATTTCATTTCTTTGGCTTTCTCAGGATTAATTTCTTATTTTTTAGTTTCCACAAGTTGAAATTTAGACTATTGATTCAAGGCCTTTTTTTTTCTTTTTGTAAGTATATTTTATTGATTATGCTATTACAGTCATTTCATTTTATTTTCCCTCTGATCCCCCTCTCCCTGCATGCCTCATCTTCCAGTTCCCTTCTGTTTAGTTCATGTTCATGGGTTGTACACATAAGATCTTAGGCTTCTCTGTTTCCTACACTATTCTTAACATCTCCCTGCCTATTTTGTGCCTACCAATTATGCTCCTATTCCTTGTACCTTTTTACTCCATTCTCCCCCTCTCCCCCACCACTGATGACACTCCATGTAATCTCTATTTCTGTGATTCTGTTCCTGTTCTAGTTGTTGACTTAGCTTTTGTTTTTGTTTTTTAGCTTCAGTTGTTGATAATTGTGAGTTTGTTGTCATTTTACTGTTCATAGTTTTTGATCTCTTCTTTTTCTTACATAAGTCCCTTCAACATTTCATATAATAAGGGCTTGGTGATGACAAACTCCTTTAACTTGACCTTATCTTGAAGGCACTCAATCTTCCCTTCCATTCTAATTGATAGCTTTGCTGGATAGAGTAATTTTGGATGTAGGTCCTTGTCTTTCCCGACTTTGAATACTTCTTTCCAGTCTTTTTTGCCTGCAAGGTTTCTTTTAAGAAATTAGCTGAGAGTCTTATGGGAACTCATTTGTAAGTAACTCTCTTTTTTTCTCTTGTTGCTTTTAAGATTCTTTCTTTATCTTTAATCTTGGGTAATTTGAGTATGATGTGTCTTGGTATGTTTCTTCTTGGACCCAACTTCTTTGGGACTCTTTGAGCTTCTTGGATGTTCATGTCTATTTCTTTCACCAGATTGGGAAAGTTTTACTTCATTATTTTTTAAATAAATTTGCAATTTCTTGCTCTTCATCATTTCCTTCTGACACCCCTATGATTCATATTTTGGAATGTTTAAAGTTGTTCCTTAGGTTCCTTAGCCTCTCCTTTTTTTTTTTTTTTGAATTCTTGTTTCTTCATTCTGTTGCAGTTGGATGTTTATTCCTTCCTTTTGTTGCAAATCATTGATTTGAGTCCTGGTTTCCTTTCCTTCACTGTTGGTGCCCTGTATATTTTCCTTTATTTCACTTGGTGTCATCTTCATTTCTTCCTTTATTTTGTGGCTAATGTGACCATTTCTGTGAGCATCCTGATTACCAGTTTTTTGAAATCTGCATCTGATAGGTTGTGTATATCCTCATCACTTAGTTATTTTTCTGGAATTTTCATTTGTTCTTTCATTTGGGCCATATTTCTTTGTCTTGGCACACCTGTTATGTTGTAAGGGGCAGAGACTTAAGTATTCACCAAGGCAGGGCAACCCACTTCACTGTGTTGTGGCACTGTATGTAGGGGAAGAGTCAGAGAGGGAACAATGTCATTTGCTAGCTTGCTTTGCTCTGGCCCCACTTTCCATCACTTCTCTCACTTCTCACACATGTATTATGTCCTTTCAGGTGCGATTTCAGGTGGGTGGGCCTGTGTACATTCTAGAATCCTGTGGGTCTCTGCAAGGAACTCTCCTGTGAGACTGAAAGTTTCTCCTGCTGCAACCCACACAGATTTTTACAGCCAGAGGTTTTGAGGCTCTATTTTCCTGAGCTGGAACCCTGGGTTGCATGGTTTGTTTTTTTCTCCACTTGTTTTTCCCAGCTTATCTGCACACAAATGTGAGATATCCTGGTCAACCAGCCACTGTGTAGTCATGCGCCCTCTACTCTCCAGCTTCCTATCTCTGCCCCTCCTACCAGTCTGGGTGAATGTTTCTTCCTTAACTCTTTGGTTGTTGGACTTCCATACAGTTTGATTTTCTAGAAGTTCTGGTTGTTTTTTATTTTTAAATTGGTTGTTATCCTCCTTTTTGTTGTGCAAGGAAATGAAGCTTATCTACCTATGCCTCCATCTTGGTCAGAACTCCCTTCTTTTTCTAATATATGTAGTCAGTGCTATAAATTTCCCACTAAGCACTGCTTTTGCTGCACTCCACAAATTTTACTAGGTTG
The DNA here is from genome assembly GCA_004027735.1 of Carollia perspicillata. Classification (NCBI taxonomy): domain Eukaryota; kingdom Metazoa; phylum Chordata; class Mammalia; order Chiroptera; family Phyllostomidae; genus Carollia; species Carollia perspicillata. Next base: position 69,596 of record PVKM010001428.1, on the reverse strand, counting down.
TGTTTTTATTTTGTTCAAAATATTTTAAATTACTTTTGAGATTTCATTTTTGACCCATGTGTTATTTAGAATTTATTCGTTTAATCTCCACATGATTGATGATTTTCCAATTATCTTTCTGTTTTGGATGTCTAATTTAATTCCATTATGGTTTGAGAACAGACAATGTATGATTTTAATTTTAACTTTTTAATTATTTTATATTTTTTTATTGTCCAGTTTCAGTTGTCCTCATTTTCCCCATTGCTCTCCCCTGCCCTTCCCACTGCCTCCCACCATATTCAATCCTCTTCCCCTTGTCCTTGTCCATGAGCCCTTTATACATGTTCCTTGACTTGAATGTAAAGTGTGTTTTATTGTCAATAATGTGTTCTGTCTATCATAGTAAATGCTTCATATAAGGCTGAATAAAATATTTATTTTGCTCCTTTTGGATGAAGTAGTTTTTAGATGTTTATTGTATACTGTTCTTGAGATCAACTCTGTCTTTACTGATTTTCTGTGTTAAATTGGCTTATTTCTGGTAGAAAGATGTTGAAGTCTCCAACTATAATATTGGAGGTATCATCTATGATTCATCAATTTACCCTTGCAATTTTATCACTTCTTGCCTTATGAAATTTGATGTCCTATTGTTAGACCAATGCTTGTTTAGGATTATCATGGCTCCTTAGAGAATTGACCTTTTTAATAAGAACATTTTTGTTTATCTTTGATTATTGTTCTTGATTTGAAGACAGCTAAATATAAGGTTAATATAACTATTGTTTTTTTGGATTACTTTTAGAATGGTATATTTTCTTCACCCATTTACTTCTAATCCGTATTTTTCTTTATATTTAAAGTGTATTTCTTATAGGCCACATGTAGTCAAGTATTAATTTTTGATCTCTTGAACAATACTTGTCTTTTAATTGGTATGCTTATACCATTGATGTTCAAAGTGCTTATTGATATAATTGAATTAATATCTGTCACTTATTATATTTAATTTTAATTATATTTTATTGATTATGCTACTACAGTTATCCCAATATTTTCCAATTTGCCCCCCATCACCTGGCTACCCCTCTCCCTCAGACAATTCCCACACCATTGTTCATATCTATGGTTCATGAATATACATGCTTTGGCGACTTCATTTTCTATACTGCACTTTACATCCCCATGGCTATTCTGTAACTACCTATTTGTACTTCTTAATCCTCTCATCTCTTCACCACACTCCCATCTGGCAACCATCAAAATGATCTCTGTATCCATTATTCTGATTCTGTTCTACTTGTTTGCTTAGGCTTTTAAATGCAATTGCTGATATATATATACATATATATATACATGCTGATATATATATATTATATATATATACACATATATATGTATTTATTGCCATTTTATTGATCATAGCTTTGATCTTCTTTTTCTTAAATAATAGTTTGGTGATGATGATCTCCTTGAGTTTTTCATTGTCTGAGAAGTTCTTTACCTGCTCTTTGAATTTAAATGATGTCTTTGCTGGGTAGAGCAATCATGGCTCTAGTTACCTGCTTTTCATGACTTTGAATATTTCTTGCCAATCCTCTTTATCCTGCAAAGTTTCTTTTGAGAAATCAGCTGATAGTCTTATGGGGAACTCCTCTATAAGTAATTAACTGATTTTGTCTTGCTGCTTTTGGGATATTTTCTTTATCTCTAAGCTTTGGCATTTTAATTATAATGTATCTTGGAGTAGGACTCTTTGTATCCATCTTGCTTGGGACTCTCTGTGCTTCCAGGACTTACATGTCTATTTCCTTCACCAAATTACAGAAATTTTGATGTGACCATTGGAGTGCTTGAAGTAGTCCAAGAGGTTGCTTACATTGTCCTCATTTTGGGGGGTTGTTTCTTCTTGTTGTTCTGATTGGTTGTTTTTTGCTTCCTTATGTTCTAAATCATTGATTGAATTCTCGGCTTCATTCATTCTACTGTTCTTTTCTGTAAATTGTTCTTTATTTCAGTTAGTGTATCCTTCATTTCTGCATGGATATTTTTTATGTGGTTGAGGACCTCAGTAAGTTCCTTGAGCAGCCTTACAAACAGAGTTTTGATCTCTGCATCTGATAGATTGCTTATTTCCATTTTGATTAGCTCTTTTCTTCAGTTTTGATCAATGCTTTCATTTGGTCCATATTTCCTTGTCTTCTCATTTTGGCAGCTTCCCTGTTGATTTCTATGTATTAGGTTGAGCTACTATGACTCCCTGTCTTGGTAGAATGGCCTAATGTCGTACGTGTCCTGCAGGCTCCAGTGGCACAGCCTTCCCTATCACCCATGGTGGGCACTTGAGGTGTACCCTTCATGTGGGTTGACTACACCCTCCTCTTATATTTGAGCCTTGATTGCTATTGGCAAGTCATTGGGAGGTATTTACCCAGGCCAGTCAGCTGTAAGGACTGGCTGTGACCACTGACCATCAAACCCTGCCCTCCATGGGGAATCAGCTGTGGAGAGGCAGTATGGTGTTGCTCTGATGTGATCTGTAACTATCCTCATGTCCACTTGGTGCACAGGCTCTGGGGTTTCCCAGGTGGTGCAGCCCATGGTCAGCTCCCACCTGTGTTCTGCCCAGGGCCATTCTGCCTAAGCTATAAATCAACCTGAGATGGCTGCTACTTGTGCTGGGATTGGAGATTCCTAGGTAAAGCCAACCTGTGAATCTATGCTAGATGGTGCTAGTACCAGGCCTGGGGACACTTAGAAAGAGGTATGGGGGATGGGGGCTCACTGAGGCTGGCTGTATCTTATTTGGTAGGATTTAGAAAGTAGTGAAACATGAACTAAGACTGGCCATTTATATGGAAAATATACAGTTAACAGTTTGGGTGGGCCCATAAATTGGGGTGCATGGAGTCTCATGGTATCTCCAAGGGGGGCAAACAGTGTTAGCCAGGATGATAGAGTCTCAGATATGGCACCAGACCATTGCTCTGTGAGGGGAGGGCTCAGAGGAGGGACAATGGTTTCTGCTTGCCTTTCTGGGAGAAAGCTGTCCTCCAGCTCCTGCCTTGATGTCAGACACTTCAGTTATTCCCTGCTCACAACTGGTACTTCCAACATGCTACCCCAGTGTGATGTTATCCCAGTGCTGGAGCTCAGAGAGAGTGAGTCTGAGTAAGTCTGTGTGTGGGATCTTTAAGGGGAACTTCTTGGGATTCTAGAAGTTTCTTCCACTGACTCAATCCCCACTTTTTAAAAAAGATTTTATTTATTTATTTTTAGACAGACGGGAAGGGAGCGAGGAAGAGAGGGAGAAAAACATCAATGTGTGGTTGTCTCTTGCATGCCCCCTACTGAAGACCTGACCTGCAACCCAGGCATGTGCCCTGACTGGGAATTGAACTGGCAACCCTTTGGTTCACAGCCTGTGCTCAGTCAACTGAGCTACACCAGCCAGGGCAATCCCCAATGGCTTTTGCAGCCAGATATTATGGAGACTTATTTTCTTGGCATTAGAACCCTATGCTAGGGGGCCTGGTGTGGAGCTAGGACTCCTCGCTTCTGAGATATCACTCCAGAATTTTTATCCATTACATGTGGGCATCGGAGTAGCCCATTCCATGTGTATGCTCCTCCTACTAGTTTTGATGGATGTGGTTTCTTTGATTCTGTAGTTATCAGGCTTCCATTCAGCTGAGTTTCTGATGATTCTGAGTGATGGTTGTTTTATATTTTACTTGTGATTTTGATGTGGTTGTGTGAGGAGGTGAGCCATGTTTACCTATGCTGCCATCTTGCACAGAAAGTCCCCTGTTACTATATATTTTTTGTTTTGCTATTTCTTTGTTCTTATTTTTGCTTTGTTCTTTACTTTGTGATTTTCAATAAGCATTTTATCTAAGAGCATATTCTCTCCTTTTTTTCAAGTGGTTTCCTTAGAATCAGCAATATACATTTACAGTGAATACAACTCCATTTTTTAAATACCAATATACTACTTAATGGGTAATGTGAGTACCCTATAAAAACAGAGTAAGTTAAATTTTCCTTCATGTCCCTTATATCATTGCTGTCATTACTTTCATTTTATATAAGCATATATGCATAAGCTTATATAACTTAATACATTGTTGATAGTTTTTTAACAAATATTGTCTGTTAAATCAACTAACAATATGAAATATGAGGCAAATTATTTTACCTTCATTTATTTCTTATTAAAAACTCTCCCTTTAGGTAGATCTGAATATCTGAACCTTATTTTCCTTATCTCTAAAGAACCTTTTTTAACCTGCCTTGCAAAGAAGGTCTACTGGAACAAATACCTTGACAATTTATTTGCTTGAGAAAGTCTTTATTTCACCTAGCCAAGATGGAGGCATAGGTTGACAACTGTGCTTCCTCTAACAACCAAAAGAAGGACAACAACAAAATTAAAACCAAAAACTACCAGGACTTCCAGAAAATTGAACTTTATAGAAATCCGACAACCAAGGAGTTAAAGAAAAACCATTCATCCAGACTGGTAGAAGGGGTGGAGACTGGCAGCCAGGCCAAAAGAACTCACAGCAAGGCTGCAGCTGGAGTACCAGGGTGGGTGAAGCAGGAGCTGACAGAGCAGGTGGTCTCACAACTGAGTGAAGATAAAGTAGGAGGAATGACTGGGGAGTGAGACAAACTACTCAACCTAGGTTTCCGGTGTGAGGAAATAAAGCTTCAAAACCTTTGACTGAACAAAGCCTGTGGAGGTTGAGGAGGTAGGAGGAACTTCCAGACTCATAGGAGAGTTTGTTGGAGAGACCCACAGGGTCCTAGAATGTACACAAAACCACTCACCCTGGAATCTGTACCAGAAGGGCCCAACTTGCTTGTGGGTAGTGGCAGAAGTGACTGAAAGCCAGCAGAGTGCTGAACAACCAAAATTGTTCCCTTTCAGACCCCTCCCCCACATACAGTGCCACAACCAGCAGTGTGGGTGCCCTGTCCTGGTGAATATCTAAGGCTCTGTCCCTTACAATGTAACAGGCATGCTGAAACAAGCAAACAAAAATATGGCCCAAATGAAAGAGCATATCAAAACTCCAGAAAAAATGCAACTAAGCAATGAACAGATTACCAATCTATCAGATGCGGAGTTCAAAACACTGGTAATCAGAATGCTCACAGAAATGATTAAGTATGGTCACAAAAGAGAGGGAAAAGTGAAGGCTTTGAAAGGTGAAATAAAGGAAAATACACAGGGAACAAAAGTGAAGGGAAGGAAACCAGGACTCAAATCAATGGTTTGGATCAGAAGGAAGAATAAAGATTTGACCAGAACAGAATGAAGAAAGGAGAATTCAAAAAATAAGAAGAGGCTTGGGAACCTCCAGGATAACCTTAAATGTTCCAACATCCAAATCATAGGGGTGCCAGAAGAAGAAGAAGAGCAAGAAATGGAAAACTTATTTGAACAAACAATGAAGGAGAACTTCTCCAATCTGGTAAAGGAAGTAGACTTCCAGGAAGTCCAGGAAGCCCAGAAAGTCCCAGAGAAGTTGGACCCAAGGAAGCACACACAAAGGCACATCACAATTACATTACCCAAGATTAAAGATAAGGAGAGAATCTTAGAAGTAGCAAGAGAAAAGGAGACAGTTACCTACAAAGGAGTTCCCATAAGACTATCAGCTGATTTCTCAAAAGAAACCTTATAGGCAGGAAGGGCCTGGGAAGGAGTATTCAAAGTCATGAAAGGCAAGGACCTAAATCCAAGATTATTCTACCCAGCAAAGTTATCAATTAGAATGGAAGGGCAGATCAAGTGCTTCCCAAAATAAAGTCAAGTTAAAGGAGTTGGTTATCACCAAGCCCTTATTATATGAAATATTGAAGGGACTTATGTAAGAAAAAGAAGAAGATCAAAATTATAAACAGTAAAATGACAACAAACACAACTAGCAACAACCAAACCTGAAATAAATAAAAACTAAAGCTCAGCAAACAATTAGAACAGGAAGAGAATCACAGAAATGAAGTTCACTTGGAAGGTTATCAGCAGGGGAGGAGGGGAGAAGGGAAAAGGTATAGGGAATAAGTAGCATAAATGGTAGGTAGAAAATAGACAGTACGAGGTTAAGAATAGTATAAGAAATGTAGAAACCTAAGAACTTATATGTGTGATCCATAGACATGAACTAAAGGGGGGAGAAATTTGGGTGGGAGGGTCTGTGTGCAGGGCAGGGAGGAATAAGAAGGAAAAATGGGACAACTATAATGGCATAATCAATAAAATTTATTTTAAAAAATGAAAGTATTTCTTTTTCACTCTTTTGCTAATTTATTTATTTATGTTTACAAATAAAAATTGTATATATTTAAGTTATGCAATGTGATGTTTTGATATATATATATATGATGTGAAATATTACCAAAATTAGGTTACATGATATTTCATTAGTTACCATAGTTACCTTATATTTTGTAATGTAAATACTTAAGATATGCTCTCTTAGCATTTCCAAATGAACATTATTGTTAACCATAGTAACATGCTGTAAATTAGGTCTTCAAATCTTAGTTATTTATAACTAAAAATTTTGTATCTTTTGATTAATATCTTCTCTTTTCCCACTACTCTCAGTCTTTGGTAACCATGATTCTACTCTTTCTACTGTTTATTACTGTTAGTTAGTTAGCTTGTTTTTTACTAATTATTTAATTTTATTGACACATATAAATGAGATTATGCAATGTTTTTATTTCTGTGTCTGGTGAATGTCACTTACCATAATGTCTTCCAGGTTCATTTATAGTATTGCAAATGGCAAGATTTACTTCTATTTTTAATCTGTGAATAATGCTGCAGTTAATATGGGACTGTAGATATCTCTCCAAGACTGTCATTTCATTTCTCTTAGATACATACCCAGAAATAAAATTGTTGAATCATATGGCAGTTCAATTTTTAACTTTCCTGAGAAATTTTTGTGTTGTTTTCCATAGTGGCTGTACCAATTTACATTCCCCTAAAAAGTGCACATGAGTTTCTTTTTCTGTACATCCTCACCAATACCTGTTATCTTTTCGCTTTTTAATGGTAGACATTACAAAGGGTGTGAGGTGATATCTCATTGTGGTTTTGATTTGCATTTCCCTGATGATTAGTGATGTTGAACATTTGAACAACATTTTTCCAACCATGACCATGAGATATCTTTCTACTTATTTGTTGTTATTTAATTTCTATCATTGATGTTTTATTTTTTCAGTGTGTAGACCTTTTATGTCTATGGTTACATTAATTCCTGTTTATTAATCTTTCAGTTATTACTGTCAGTGGAGCTACTTTCTCCTCATTTCATTAACTTTACAGTTACTATTATCCATTGAGTTTCTTTCTTAATATTTTTGATGGTTCATTGTTAGTGTATGAAAATATACCTGATTTTGAATGTGGTTTTTATATATTGTAACATTGCTGAATTCATTTATTAATTCTAGAAGGTTTTTGGTAGGGTCATTAGTGTTTTCTGTTCATAAAATCATGTGATCTAAAACTGACAATTTTGCCTTTCCTTTATGCTTTCTGAATTTTATTTCTTTTTCTTGCTTAATTTCTCTAGCCGTGATTTTTAGTTCTATGTTGAATAAAAGTGACAAATGTGGGCACACTTGCCTTATTCCTGATCTTAGAGGAAAGACTTTGACCTTTTCACTATTGAATATGATGTCAGCTGAGGGCTTGCCATGTATGATTTTAATTATGATGAAATATATTTCTGCTATACCTAATTTGTTCAGAGATCTTGTCATGAAAAGATGTTGAGTTTTGTCAAATGTTTTCTATGTATTTACTAAAATGATTTTAGTTTTATTTTTCCTTTTGTTAATATATTTTATTGTATCATTGATTTTTAAAAATTGAACCATCCTTAAATCTCTAAAATAAATTTCACTTAATCATGGTTATAATCTTTTAATATACTCTTTACTTTAGTTTGCTAGTAATACGTTGTTTAGGATTATTCCTTTAATGGTCATTAGGAATAATGGCCAGTGGATTTCTTATCTTGTAGTATCTGTTTCTAGCTTTCATATCAGGGTTATCCTGGCTTCCTAAAATGAGTCTTCTTTTCTTTTTGATTTATTTGGAACAGTATGAAAAGATTGGTATTAATTCTTAGTTTAATGTTTTGTTGAACACACGAGGGAAACCACCTGGTACTGTACTTTTATTGGTCAGAAGGTTTTTGATTATTGATTTACTGTCATTATTTGTTATTGGTCAGTTCAAAGTTTTTCTTACTTCATGATTCAGTTTTGGTAGGGTGTATGTTCATACAAATTTATTCATCTCTTATTGGTTATTGGATTTTTTTAGAAATTTTTGTAGCAGTCTCTTATGGTGCTTTGTATTTCTGTGATATCAGTTATAATATCTCCTCTTACAGTTATACTTTTATTTATTTTAGTTTTTTCCTGTTAGTCTAGCTAAAGTTTATAAATTTTATTTATCTTAAAAAAACACCTAGTCTCATTAATTTTTTTCTATTATCTTTTTTAGTCTCTATTCCTTCTCTAAATTTTGTTATTTTCTTTCTCTTACTAAATTTAAGCTGTTTACTATTATTTTTCTAGTCCTTTAGATGTGAAATTAGTTTCTTTATTAATGTAAATATTTATTGATATAAAGTCTTCCTTTTGACATATTTTGCTTCATCGCTTAAGTTTTGGTATACTGTTTGACCATTTTTTTTTGTTTGAAGATATTTTTTATTTTTCTTTTGATTTTTTTAAATAATTGGTTGTTCTGAACTGTGTTTTCCAGTCTTCAGATATTTGTGAATGTTTTTATGTTTCCTCCCATTATTGATTTCTAGTTCTGTACCATTGTTGTTGGAAGACAACATTGATATAATTTTAATTTTAAAACATTGTCTAAGTTTGCTTTGTGGCCTAACATATAATCTATTCTGGAGTGTATTCTGTGTATATTTTAGAAAATATGTATTCAGCTGCTGTAGGATGAAATATTCTGTATATATATTAAGTCCGTTTGGTCTAAATTTAATTTTAGGTTTAATGTTTTCTTACATTTTTTTCTTTCTGATCTATTTATTATTGAAAGTGATGTATTGAATTCTTCTACTCTTTTTGTATTCCTATCTGTTTCTTTAGATCTATCAATATTAGCTTCCTGTGTTTTTTGGCATTCCAATTTTGAATGCATATAAATTTACTATTGTTATTTCCTATTGATGAACTGATCCCTTTATAATTGCATAATAACATTCTTTATCTCTTATTAAAGATTTTGAGTTAAGTTTAATGTGTCTAATATAAGTATAGTACTTTTGCTTTCTTTTCATTTCTATTTGCATGAAATATCTTTTTTCTACTGTTTTACTTTCATTGTATGTGTATCCTAAAGCTGAAGTGACCATCTTTTAAGCAGCTGATATGAGAGTGGGTCCTTTTTATTTTTTAACATTTGGCCACTGCATGTCTTTTGATTGGAGAATTTAGTTCGTTTACATTTAAAGTAATTTTTTATAGATACAGACTTATTGTTGCCATTTTGATCATTGTTTTCTGAGTATCCTGTATTTCCTTTGTTTCTTTTTTCTTCTCTTGATGTCTTCCTTTGTAAATTCATCATTTTCTATAGCAGTGTGCTTTCTGTCATTTCTCATTATCTTTTTGTGTATCTTGTGCAGGTTTTTGCTTTGATGTTTCTGCAAAGTTTACATAAAACATCTTATGTTTAGTAACCAGAGGGAAGGTGGGAGGGAATAATAGGGAGAATGGGAGGAAGGGTTTTCAGGAACAACTATAAAGGACACATGGACAAAACCAAAGCGGTGGGGGTGGAAGCAAGGGATGGAGGTGGGGATGGCTGGGGTGGAGAGGGAATGGTGGAGGGTAAATGCAGACAACTATAACTGAACAACAATAAAACAATTAAAATAAATAAGTTAAAAATCTTATATTTAAAACAGTCAATTTAGGCTGATAACAAATTAATTTTCTTACATACAAAATTGAACAGTTTTATCTCAACATATATTTCATGTGTTTGACTTCATAATTTACATATTTTATATTGTATCCATTAACAAAATTATATTGTTATAGTTATTTTTAACCTTTTGTCTTTTAACCTTTATGCTAATTTTTATACTTTATTCTAGAGTTTTAAGTAATTTATATATCATCATAACAATATTAGGGTATTCTGAGTTGAATACATATTTACAGTTACCAGTGAGTTTTATACTTTCATCTGAGTTCTTGTTAGTAGTTAGCATCATCCTTTAAGCTTGGATTCCTTTAGCATTTCTTGTAAAGTGGTTCCCATAGAAATGAACCTTTTTAGCTTTTGTTTTTCTGGGAATGTATTTATCTCTCCATTAATTCTGAAGGATAGCTGTGTCAGGTAAAAACCTTTGGTTCGCAGTTTTTTTTTTTCTTAAGCATTTTGAGCATATCATCCCACTTTCTCCCAGCCTGAAAGGTTTCTGCTTGGAAAATCACTTATGACCTTATAAGGGTTTCCTTATATGTGACGAGATTTTCTCTTGTTGTTTTCAAGATTCTCTCTTTGTCTTTAAATTTTAAATAGTTTTATTATAATGTGTATTTGTGTAGTCTTTGCATTAAACCTGATTGAAGACTTTTGTGCTTCATGTACCCAGCTATCCACATCTCTCCCAAGGTTTGAGAAATGGTCAGCCATTATTTCTTTAAATAAGCTTTCTGCCTTTTCCTCTCTCTACTTCTAGGGTTCATTACATACATTATACATAAGTAGAGAAATAGAGAGATAGAGAGACTATCTCTATATCCATTAACAGAGATAGCTTTCTTTTTATTTATCTCTACCTATCTGTAATCATATGTGTGTGTATAATATGTATTATATATAATATATATATTTGTGTAATATAATATATATATATAATTTTCTTATAGTGTCCCATAAATCCTGTATGCGCTCTCATTCCTTTCAATTCCTTTTTCTTTTTTTCTCTTTTAAGTGGATAATTTCAAATTACTTGTCATGAGTTCATTGATGCTCTCTCTGGCTTAGACAAGTCTGTGGTTGAAGTTCTTCACTGTATTTTTAAAATACACTCATTGTGTATTTCAGTTCTAAAATTTCTGTTTGGTTCTTTTTTATTTCTTTTATTTTCTACTTGTTGAATTTCTCATTTTTGTTCTTGTATTGTTTTCCTGATTTTGTTAAACTGTTAATTGTGGGGTGTTTTTGCTCTCTGAGGTTCTTTAAAATAAATATTTTAAATTCATCATTAGACAATTTGTGTATCTCTATTTCTTAGGGTCAGTTATTGGAGTTTTATTGTATTCCTTTAGTGGTATTATTTTTCCCTGGTTCTTTTGGATTGCTGCTGCCCTGTGTAGGTGGTCACTATATTTAAAGACACATTTAAAGTTACTTTTCCCATATTTTGTGAACTTTATTTGATAAGGAAAAATTTTAACTGCAGTGGGGTGATGTTGGCATGTGCTACGACCCTGGATATATTTGTGCTGGGCAACAAGTATAAGGGTCTGTAGAGGCTCCTAGTCCAGTGGGGCTAGGTGTTTCATAGCAGCTGAGATTCATGGCATCGACAGTGCATTATTTTTGGTAGCAAGAGATGCAAGGTTGTTTTGCAACTGTTGGGGTTTTCATCTGTACCTCCAGGTCCAGCAACATGGGACCAGCATTTCTGGAGCTGTGGTATAGACATGCTCACATGCAGGAGCTGTCTTCATGTGCCTGTGTTGTGGAATAGTTGGCTGCAGGCACATATACAGTGGTGAGAGCCTAGGCTGGTGGCAGAGCCTTGGGCCAACTATGGACTCATACACAGCTGTGTGAAACTGGACCGTTAGTGGTCACTTGCATGGCTATCAAGACTAATGTAGGCATAAGCATGGCAGTGGGGGCTGGTGATATGTCAGAGAAGAATTGGGTACCTGAGAAGCTAAGAAGGCCTGGGCTGTTGGTATGCACATATGCATTTTCAGGGACTACCCATGGACACAATATGTCAGCTGGGTCTATGATCAGAGTCAGGGCCAATGATGTAGGTGTGTGGCTGCAGGGAATAGCTGCAGGTGTGTGTTGCAGTGTAATTCTGTTACAAGGGTGAGGAAATAGCTAATGAGTAGCTCCAGTGCCCCGGCTGTCAGTGTGAGCTCATGTGGCTGCAGAGGTTACCTGCAAATATGAATGTGCCCATGGGCCAGTGGGCACTCATGATAGGAGTTGTGGTTACAGTGTGCAGGTGGCAACTGCAGTGCCTAGCTATGAACTCACAAAGGTATATATGTCAGTGGCAGGAGTCAGGTTGAATCCCAGCCCACAGCAGCTTCAGGGATCTTAGCTGGAAGCATGAACTTGTGTGGTTACAGGGGCTACACATAGCCACACATACAACATTGAAGGCCAATGACAACAGTTGAGGCTGCTGGCATGTAGATACAGATTGTGGGAGCTAACTTTGAACACATACAGTAGTGCTGACCAATGACAGGAGTTGGGACCAGCTCTAGGGCCCAGGCTGCTGTGGGTACCTAGGCCATTAATATGCACTTGTTTGGCGCCACAGACTAACTATGGGCACACATAGTGGTGAGGGTCACCCATGAGGGCCTGTGCTGTTATCATGAGTGTGTGTGGCTATTTAGGCCACGACTGGCAACTAGTTTAAATCCTGGGGTCTGAGGAATCCATAGTGTAGGGAACTGATTTGTTTTGGTATGGCAAATGTGATTCAGTTCTGCATGGAAAACCTATACAAGCCAAGTGGTAGGCAGGGGCCAGACCCTTGAACTGGGTTTTCCCATGGGAATCAGGCCTAGAAAATGCATACAGACTGTTATGGCTTGCTCTTGCTAAAACTCCCTCATTCTGGTCTGAAACAGTAGATGTTTATTGTCTATCTTCAAGGTAGTTTCCAAAGCCTGTGTAAATCTTCCCAAGGATGGAGCTAATCAAATCACTGCCTTTCCCTTCTGCATGTGTTATTTTCATTTCTTTGATTATACCTAAAATGTAGAGAATAATATTCTATGTAATAGATAATAAAACCTTCTTTGATGTAAAACCTAAGAAAAACAATAAAAGCTTGTCCAGTCAAGAGTCAGTGCACTCTCCTCTTGAGAGAGTGGCTGAAGCGAAGCACGCAGAGGTGCTCTCTCCTTGAGAGAGTGGCCGTGCCATCCCCTTTTTCTCCACAGGATTGCTGTAGCCTGTGCCTTTGTTTTCATCTTCAGGCACAATAGGCGAACTCTGCTGGCCAGAGTCTGCCACATCATAGTAGTGTTGGTTGGGATGACGCCAGTAGGGTAAGGTGGGTTAAAGGACAAAAGGAAGTAATGTAGCTGAAGTCTGAGTTTGCAAAATCTCATGGAATCCTTAGCTGTGAACTATGCAGAGGGTCTGCAGCAGCTGTGAGGAATTGAAAAAGCCTTTAGAATCCTCTGTGAAGCAATCTATTGGGGTGGCATTGGGGGTCAATGATGTCAGCTGCAAGCCTCTAAAATGTCTGGAAAGCCCGTCAAGTTCTTCAGTGATGAAGTTTACTGTAATAGTCCACAGAGCTGGCTACTGGGAACCATGGTTGATCCTATTGCAGCCTAACACTGACAGACTGCCCTTTCTTGTTTCTATCCATTTATAAAACCATCAGCTACATCAGTTGCTGGTTAGGGTGAAATTAAAGCAGATCCCTTTGTGCAGTGAGCCAAAAGGCTGGGAAAGCTGGTCTTTCACTCTGCTCTCTTTTGCCTAGTAAGAAAAAAAAATTGGGGGTGAGATCGCTTCTGGGTCTGACAGGGAATGAAACAATGCAGGCAAAATGAAACTTTTTAAAAACTCTTTGTCTGGTGTTACTCTCAGATAAGTTTCTATTTTTTAAATTGAGTTTTACTTTATTGTGTTTCACAAATTATTTTTAAAAATTATTTTTCAATTACAGTTAACCAGAATAGTTTCTGGTGTGCAGCATAATGATTAGACATTTACATCTTATGAAGTGATTACCCTAATAAGTCTAATACCCACCTGGCACTATTCATAGTTATTACAATATTATTGACTATATTCCCTGTGCTGTAATTTACATTTCTGTGACTGTTTTAATAATTAGCAATTTGTAACTAATACTTTAAGTTTTTTAACACATCCCCCAACACCCTTCCCATCTGGCATCATCAGTTTGTTCTCTGGATCTATGAGTTTCTTTCTGTTTTGTTTTTCATTTATTTTTTAAATATCACATAGAAGTAATATCATATGGTATTTGTCTTACTCTATTTCACTTAGCATAATACCTTGTAGGTCCATCCATATTATCACAAATGGCTAAACCTTATTTTTACAGCCAAGTAATATTTCATTGTATATATGCACCACACCTTCTTTATTCATTTATCTCTTGTGAACATTTAGGATGTTTTGATATCTCATTTAATGTCAATAATGCTGTGATGAACTAAGGGTTGCATATATTTTTTTGAATTAGTATTTTGGACTTCTACAGATAAATACCTAGATGTAGAGTTTCTGGGTAATATGTATTTTTATTTCTAATATTTTGAGGAAACTTCATATTGCTTTCCACAGAGCCTGCACTGATTTTCAATCCTGCAAACAGTGCATAAAGATTCCTTTTCTTCACACCCTTGTCAAAACTTGTTTGTTGATTTATTAATTATAGCCTTCTGAGATGTGAGAAATGATATCTCATTTTGGTTTTAATTCCATTTCTTAGATTAGTGAAGTTGAACACATATTTATATATCTTTTGGCCATCTGCATGTCCTCATTGGAGACATGTCTATTCAGGTCATTTGCCTATTTTTTAAAAGGTTTTATTTATTTTTAAAGAGAGGGGAAGGGAGGGAGAAAGAAAGGGAGAGAAACATCAATATGGGATTGTCTCTCATGTGTCCCCTACTGGGAACCTGGCCTGCAACCCTGGCATGTGCCCTGACTGGGAATGGAACCAGTGACCCTTTGGTTTGCAGTCCAGGAACTCAATCCACTGAGCCATACCGGACAGGCATTTGCCCATTTTTAACTGGATTGTTTGTGTTTTGGTGTTAAGTTGTATGAGTTCCTTATATATTTTAGACATTAATCTCCTATTTATCTTTGGTGAATATCTTTTTCCATTCAGTAAGTCATCTCTTCATTTTTAGATGATTTCCTTGATAATGCAAAAACTTCTTAAGTGGATCCTTGATATCTCTCAGAGTTATTTTTGTTCATGGAAAGCTGTCTGATTGTTGTTCTTTATTGGGTGATCAAGGCTGGGATCTCCTGCTGTGCCAGCTTGGTGATGTCTTTCTCTCCACTTTTTAAAAAAATTCTTAACTGAAGAGATGCTTACTAATTTTAGAGAGAGGGTAAGGGAGGGAGAAAGAGAAAGAGGGAAACATCAATGTGAGAGAGAAACACCAATCCCTTGTGTTTAGCACACACCTTGACTAGGACCAAACCCACAACTCAGGAATGTACTGATAGTGAATCAAACCTGTGATTTTTTGGTTTGTGGGATGTTGTCCTATGAACTGTGCCATACCAGCCAGGGCTATTCTCTCCACTTTGGAAGATAATTTTACAGGGTATAAAAATTTTGGGTAGGTGTGTTTTTTCTATCAAGACCTCAAACATTTCACTCCACTGCTTTTTTACTTACATGGTTTCTAAGGAGAAGTTGGATATATATTTTTATCACCATAGGTAAGGTATTTGGCTTCATTCAGATTTTTTTTTAATTTTAAAATTTTATAGTGAAAATGCCTAGGCATAGTTTTTTTTTTAATTTCTATTATGTGGTATTTTCTGAACTTCTTGGATATGTGGATTGACATCAGTTATTAATTTGGGGAAATTTTATGTCCTTATTGTTTAAAATATTTCTTCCATTTATTTTTTCTTCTTCTGGTATACCTATTATGCATATGTCTTTCCTTTTGTAGTTGTCCTACAGTGCTTGCATAGTCTGTGGGAATTTTTGGTCTTTGTTTTCTTTACTTTTTGGATTTGGAGGTTTCTATTGATATATTTTTCACCTCAATGATTCTGTACTTAGTCATGTTCAGTCTACTAATAAACCCACCAAACACATTCTTCATTCCTGTTACAGTGTATTTGATCTCTAGAGTTTCATTTTTGGTTGTATTTTAGGGTTTTCATAACTCTGCTTACACAGCATGTTCTGACATGCTACCTACTTTAGCCGTTAGAGCCCTGAGCATATTAATCATAGTCATTTTAAATACCCAGTCTTATAGACTCAACAATCTGATGTGTCTTTTTCTGATACTTCTTCTGTCCCTTCAAATTATATATTTTTCTTTTGATATGGCTTGTAGTTATTTTCCTGATAGCATAATATACTGGGTACTGTGGTGGTGAGGTATGGGGGTAATGAACATGTTCTATTGTTCTATGATTAGGTCTTAGTCTTTTAATGAGCCTATGCTTCTGTACAGTAAGCTTTACAAGAATTTAAAGGTTTTTCCTTTTTTTTATCTGAAAAAAAATGGCTAGAGTGGGCTGGACTTGGGTATTCTTCTTTCTCCATGTCAGTCAGGCCCTGGTTAGCTAGTTTTCCCCAAGTGCAGGCCTTTTGAAAACAGAATTCTCTGGCTTTCCTTTCCACCTCCTTCTTCTAGAAGCACAAAGGGATTTTTCTTCAACATTTACTGTGGGAACCTGGTAGAGCCTCTAAAGTACATTTTACAGTATTGTGTGGGTGTCCCAATGTGTCTGGGTTTTTGGAATTTTTTAAATCACCATCTTGTGCACACTTAAGCCTCCAGTAATTCATCAATTACAGCTCAGTTTTCTTCCCCATAGCCAATTTCATTTGGATGTCTCTGCTCTAACAAGCTGCTGCTCTTTGTGTTTATCTGTCTGTTTTTCCAATCATAGGACAGCAGTTTTCCCCCCTGTCCTAGACTATTAAAAAATCACAGAATAGTTGTTGATTTTTCAAGTTAGTTCAGTGTCTTACTTGCTTGGATGGGGTGCTAACTTCCAAGCTTCTTATATGAAGAACTAGCTTCTTATAGATTTTTAAAAATATATATAAAATGTGAAGATATTTAGAAATAAAAAGAAAATATTTTTCTAAA
Organism: Carollia perspicillata; assembly: GCA_004027735.1. Taxonomy (NCBI): domain Eukaryota; kingdom Metazoa; phylum Chordata; class Mammalia; order Chiroptera; family Phyllostomidae; genus Carollia; species Carollia perspicillata. The sequence continues at coordinate 52,478 of PVKM010001428.1, read as the reverse complement.
ATTCAAAGTACAAATGATTGGATAAAGGGTATATTAAATGCTAAAAATAAAAAAAAAACAGTAAATATGAATATAAAGTAAATCACACCAAGGCAAATCATAATCAAATTACCCCTAAAATCATGAAAAAGAAAAAAATTTTACAGACATCTATAGAAAGATATATTAGTTCAGAGGAACACAAATAAGCACAATCTCAGGCTTCTCACAAACTGTGCTGGCCAGAGGACAATGCAAGAATATCTTGAAAGTATGCGTATTGATGAGGGGAGCCTGTCACTTTGAAATTTACTAAAGTGAAAATATTGTTCAAAAATGAAAGCAAATACAAAATTTTTCCAAGTATTCAAAGTAAGACCGTTTATCACCAGCAACACTAGACAACAAAAAATAAACAAAACACTTCATATGAAAGGAAAATTATACCAGATGGACCCTTGTATCTACACTACAGTGAAAATGGTGAAAGTGGCATATTCATGGGAAAAAACCAAACGAGTTTGTTTTTTTAATATTCAGTCTTTAAAAATGTAATTGCCTACTTAAGTAAAAAATAATAGCAACATTTCAAAGTGTTTATAACATATGTAGTAATAAATTATATGTCTGAAATAGTGCAATGAATAATGGGAAAATAAAAAAAGTACTTTTGTAAAGTTTTTACACTAAGTTTGAAGTTGTATAATATAATTTGGAGGTACATTGTGATAAGTTAAACATACATATTTTAAATATAAACTTGGAAGAAAGGAAAAGAGAACAATTAAATAAAACAACAAAGATGTATAGCTGATATGCCAATGGTAGAATTAAAATCAAATCATAAAAATATTAAATAATCCAAAGAATATGAAAAAAGAAAAAATATTACAAATTTCAGAGTATAAAAAATAATATTAATGGGGCCACTTTAAAATGAGGTTGGAGCTGTCTGTCATCCCACAGTAACCATCTTGCACAGCTTATGCCTCACCTTGCAATGTTATAATAGTGGGGGGAAATAAGCTTTGGACTGTGACTAAAGCAACACTATGTACTGTTTACGGGGATAACAAGAAAGCAGACATTAGGACTCCAGGACTGAAAATTTAAAAAACATTGTTTGGAATTAGTGTCACTCTGTTAGCTTATATGCACCAATATAAATGCACTCCTTCTACTGATGTAATTTTTTTCTTTTTCCTTTCTCATACATATTCTCTACCTTTGTTTCCTAATGGGAACATTATTTGGATTTCTGCCTGAATAAGTGGTTCCTAAATTGCTATTTTTATGATCTTAAATAAATGTTGTTGCCTCTCACTTTGACCTTTTATTTTCTAGGTCAACAAGATAGACCAAAACAAAACAAAATGATTAGTATCATGATAGATAATACCCAGCCAAACTAATAAGTATATTAAAAGTAAATGATTAATTTATTCCAAATAAATGATGGAGATTAGCAAACTGGATAGAACAGGTACAATCCTATGCTGTCTACACAATATACATTTTAAATATAAAGAGAGAAATAAGTAAAGAATATGATTAGGAAAAGATACAATCTAAAAATTATAAGCAGAAAAAAGCTAAAAGGGCATTGTTAGAATAAGACTTCAGAGAACAATAGAACTATAGAAACATCTCATGATGACAAAAAGGTCAATTCATCAGTAAGAAACAATAATCATAGATGTTTTGCTGCTAATAAAAAAGCTTCAAAATATATCAAGGAAAACTTGAGAAATTTTAAAAAGTAATGATAAACTCCACAATTACATTTGGATTTTTCACTATATCTTTCTCATAAGTTGATAGAATGAATAGACAAAAATTGTAAGAAAATGGAAAACTTCAAAGAGTATCAACCAACATACTCTAATTGATATTTGTAGAACACTATGACACAAAAACCCCCCAAAAATTTTCAGGTGAATATTGAAAATTCACTGAGATAGAAAATATACAGGTACATAATATAAGTTTAAACAAATATAAAATGATTGAAATTATGTGAAATACATTTTCAGATTAGAGACAATTCCCCAAAAGGTGGACATTAAACAAAGCTATCCTAAATAATTCAAGGTTTCAAGGCTGAAAGGAAAAATCACACGTGAAATTAAACATTCTGTACACTTAACAAAAATTAAAAATACCAAATTTGTAGGATACAGTTAAAATAGTGCTTGGAAATAAATATAGATCTTTAAGTTATTATTATTATACTTTACATTTTCACTTAAAAATAATTTTATTGTTGTTCAATTACAGTTGTCTGCATTTACCCCCCCACTGCTCTCCCTGACACCAGCCAAATCCCCTCTCTCCCTTGCTATAACCTGACCCCTCTTAGTTTTATCTGTGTGTACTTTGTAGATGTTCCTGAAAACCCTTCCCCCCATTATCCTCTCCCACCTCTTCTCTGGTAACTGTCACATTGTTCTTAATTTCAATGACTCTGGTTATATTTTGTTTGCTTTTTTCTTTTGTTGATTATATTCCAGTTAAAGCTGAGATCATATGGCATTTGTCCCTCAACTTCTGGCTTATTTCACTTAGCATAATGCTCTCCAGTTCCATCCATTCTGTCGCAAAGGGTAGGAGCTCCTTCTTTCTCTCTGCTGCATAGAATTCCATTGTCTAAATGTACCATAGATTTTTGATCCACTCATTTGCTGATGGGCACTTAGGTTGTTTCCAGCATTTGACTATTGTAAATAGTGCTGCTATGAACATTGAGGCACATAGGTTCTTTTGAATTTGTGTTTCAGGGTTCCTAGGATATAATCCCAGCAGGGTCAAAAGGCATTTCCATTTTTAGTTTTCTGAGGAAATTCCGTACTGTATTTTGAAGTGGCTGCAGCAGTCTGCAATCCCACCAACAGTGCACCAGGGTTCCCTTTTCTCCACATCCTTTCCAACACTTGTTTGTTGGTTTGTTTATGTTGGCCATTCTGAATGGTGTGAAGTGGTGTCACATTGTGGTTTTAGTTTGCATCTCTGTGATGGCTAGTGATGCTGAGTATCTTTTCATGTGTCTCTGGGTCCTCTGTATGTCGTCCTTGGAGAAGTGTGTGTTCCAGTCCTTTAGCTATTTTTAAATTTTTTTTTTGTCTTCCTCAAGTGGAGTTGGGTGAGTTTTTTATCTAGTTAGAAATCAAACCCTTGTCCAAGGTGTCATTGGCAAATACAGCGTTTTTTTTGTACTGTAAGTTGCACTTTTCACCTACCAAATTTGGGGGGATATGGGGGTCCATCTTATATTCCAAATGTAGTCTACCTGGCTCACTGCATTGGGGGGGTGGCAGTGGTGCAGGGTCACAGGTTATTAAATATTTTACCACATTTTTTGCTTCAAAAATTTCCCCCTATTTTCCTCTTCTAAAACCTAGGTGCACCTTATTGTCTGGTGTGTCTTACAGTCCTGAAAATATGGCATGTTTTCCCTATGGTTGGCACTCTTTTCATTTTAGTGCTGCTTTCTTTAGCCATGCAGAAGCTTTTTAATTTGATAAGGTCCCATTTGTTTATTCTTTTTTTGATGTCCCTTGCTTTAGGGGACATATCTGTGGAGATGTTGCTGCATGAAATATCTGAGATTTCCCTGCCAATGTTTTCTTCTAGGACTTTTATGATGTCATGACTTATATTTAAATCTTTTGTTCACCTTGAATTTATTTTTGTATATGGTGTAAGTTCATGATCAAGTTTCATTTTTTACATGTAGTTGTCCAGATCCCCAACACCATTTGTTGAAGAGGCTTTTTTTTTGCTACATTTTATGCTTCTTCCTCTCTTTGTCAAATATTAATTGACCCTAGAGACTTGGGTTTATTTCTGGGCTCTCTGTTCTGTTCCATTGGTTTATGTGCCTGCTTTTATGTCAGTACCAGTCTGTTTTGATTACAGTAGCCTTGTAATACAGTATGATATCAGGTATTGTGATTCCTCCTCTTTTGTTCTTCTTTCTCAAAATTGCTGCAGCTATTTGGAGTTGTTTATGGTTCCATATAAGTTTCTGAAATGTTGTTGCATATCTGCGAAATGTCATGGGTACTTTAATAGGGATTTCATTGAATCTGTAAATCACTTTGGGTAGTATGGCCATTTTGATGATGTTAATTCTTCTAATCCATGAGCATGGTACATGCTTCCATCTGTGTCTTCCTTAATTTCCTTCTTCAGTGCTGTATAGTTTTCTGAACACAGGTCTTTTATTTTCTTGGTTAGGTTTATTCCTAGGGACTTTATTTCTGTTGTTGCTATATCAAATGGGATTTTTTTCCTGATTTCTGTTTCTGATGTTTCATTGTTGATGTACAAAAATGCCTTTGATTTTTGAGTATTGACTTTGTATCCAGCTGTTTTGCCAAATTCATTTATTAGGTGGAGCAGTTTTTTAGTGGAGTCTATAGGATTTTCTATATATACTATCACATCATCTGCAAACAATGACAGTTTTGTTTCTTCCTTTCCTATTTCAATGCCTTTTATTTCTTTTTCTTGCCTGATTGCTGTGGCTAAGACTTCCAGTACTATGTTGAATAGGAGTGGTGAAAGTGGGCATCCTTGTCTTGTTCCTGATCTTAGTGGGAAAGATTTTAGTTTTTGCCTATTGAGTATGATGTTGTCTGTAGGTCTCTCATAGATGGCCTTTATTATGTTGAGGAATGATCCCCCTATTCCCATTTTGCTGAGTGTTGTTATGATAAATGAGTGCTCTGCCTTATCAAATGTTTTTTCCACATCTATTGATATGATTATGTGATTTTTTGTCATTCAATTTCTTTATGTGATATATTATGTTTGTTGTTTTGCAAATATTGTAGCATCCTTGCATCCCTGGGATGAATCCCACTTGGTCATGGTATATGATCTTATTAACATAGTTCTGGATGTGGTTTGCTAATATTTTGTTGAGGATTTTAGCATCTACATTAATCAGTGATATTGGCCTGAAATGTTCTTTCTTTGTTGTGTTTTTATCTGGTTTTGGGATTAGGATGATGTTGGCTTCATAAAAAGAGTTTGGGAGTTTTCCATCTTCTTGGATTTTTTTTTGAATAGTCTGGGAAGGATAGGGGTAAGCTCATGTTAAATCTTTGTAAAATTCTCTTGTGAAACTGTCTGGTCCAGAGCTGGTCTATGTCTGGAGGTTTTTTATTACTGCTTCAATTTCATCAGCTGTCCTTTGTCTGTTCTGGCTTTCTGCTTCTTCTTCACTGAGTTTTGGAAGAATATATTTTTTTCTAGAAATTTGTCCATTTCACCTAGGTTTTCAAATTTCTTGGCATAGAGTTCTTTGTAGTAATATCTTACATCCTTTGTATTTCTGTGGTGTCAGTTGTAATCTCTCCTCTTTCATTTCTGATTATATTTATTTGGGTCATCTTTTTTTTTTGGATAAGTCTACTTAAAGGCAGGTATTGGCTCATGGACTCTCTTTGGACTAATATATATCAAAATTTTATAAATATATCAATTGGACTCTGTTTGGCATAATATATATCAAAATTGTATAACTATATCAATTTTGTATAAAATAATACAATTTTATACACAATTGTATAAATGTATAAAATTGTACAATGAAAACTATTATGTTTGATTGTAAAAGAGTAAATTATTTTTCTCACTAAGATCAAGAACAAAGCAAGAATATCCACTGTCATCATTTACTGAAAGTTCTAAAATAAGAATTTAGAAATGAAAAAGAAACAAAACCATATATATTAAAGAAGTAAAATTATTTTTTATTTTAAGATGATATATGCTGTGAATTTAAAAAATCCTATTAAATATATTTAAAACAATTACGAGAACTATTAGTGATTTGTCAAGATTGAAAAATAAATAGTCAATCTACAAAACAAGTAACATTTTTGTATGCTAGTACCAAACAATCAGAAATGCAATTAGCAAAATAAAATTAATTTGTAAGGGCATTATAAATGTAAAATATAAAATAATTTATATAAAAATAAAGACAAAAAATGAAAAAATATAAGAAACTGTATAGGAGACCTAAACATGTGATACATATTATAGTTTAAAAAATTCTATGTTGTTACTTATCAATTTTTTCCCAAGATGGTCTATAGTTTTAACATAATTCTAATCAAAATCAAAGCAGGCTATTTTGAAAAAATTAAAAGCTGATTGTAATGTATATGAAAATCCAAAAGACCTAGAATAGCCAAACAATATTGAAAGAACATTAGTTCAGTTTGTTCATTAGGTTTTACATTTAAGTGAAATCAAAAAGAGAAAGGACTCATGGACATCAATAATGTTGTGGTGACTGCAGTAGAGACAAAGGTGGAAGAAGGTATATGGGTGATAACTGACAAAGGAAAAATACAAAAAAATATGCATATCATTTGATATTCTAACCATGTTACCCAGCCAGGGGTAGCACATCTTTTTTTAATATTAGGGATATATTAATGATGGAGAAAGTTACCCATAATAATTTCATTCTTGTTGGTTGTAAAGTATACAACTAAGAATTAGCAACCACCTAAAAATATGAGCTTGTTGCACTGGAAAAAAAAGAAAGAAGAAAGAAGAACATTAGAAGAGTAATTCTGCTAAATTTCAAGGATTACTATAAATTAATAGTAATCAAGACAGTATGCAATTGGTATAAGAATAAACATACATAGCTTTTAAAAAAGTATGGAGATATATGTTCATATGTACATGATCAACTGTATTTATAACAAAGTGTCAATTTAATTAAATAAAAGGTAATATTTTTAACAAAAGTAATTGTGGAACAATTGACATCATATGCAAATTTTTGAATGAAGTTTGACCTTTTCCTTATAGCATCCAAAATAATTAACTCAAACTCTCTTTAAATCCAATTGTGAAAGGTAAACTGTAAAAAACTCTTTAAAAAATCATTCAAGAAAGTCTTTGCAGCCTTAAAGTTAGATAGGGATATTATAATTTTGAGACATAAAATAATAAATAAATCGAACTTCATCAAAATAAAAATCTTCCACTTTTCAATGTAATCTAACTATATGCTACTTGCAAAAATATAACTTCAAATTCAAAGACACAGGTCAGTTTCATGTAAAGTGTGAAAAAAGATATGGCATTCAAAATTAATTGTAAAAGAAGGACTGGCTATATTAATATCTACCAAAGTGTACTACTTCCCAGCCAAGAAAATTACTAGAGACAAAGAGGTGTATTACAAAGAAAGTGAAAAGATCAATCTCCTAGAAATATGTAATACTTTAACTAAAAATACACCAAATAACAGAACCTCAAAATAGATAAAATAAAAACTAATAGAGTTGAAAGAAAACAGGCAAATTCACAATTGTAGGCAAAAACTTCAACCCTCCACCTTCCCTACCCCAACCCTGGCAACTAACACATCCACAAGACAGAAAATCAACAATGTAGAGGAACTGAACAACACAACCAACCAACAGGATTTAATTTAAATAATGTAACACTGCATTCAATTACAACAGAGTACACTTTTTCAAGTTTACAAGGAACATTCACCAAGATAGACCATATTTGATTCATGAAACAAATGTCATTAATTAATCCCTTATAAAAAGTTCATGGGTCAAGTGACTGTCTCAAAGGAATATGAAAAAGAACTGAATGAAAATATCTCTGTTAAATTTTATGAGTTATAGACAAAATAACACTAAAGGAAAATTTTCTGCATTAAAAGCTTATATTTCCTACTTTAAGATACTGAAAAAAGTATAGCAAAATAAATCCAAAGCAAGCGGAAGGAAAAATATAATAAAGAAAAGAACAGAAATCAATGAAATTAAAAACAGGAAAGCCATAGAGATGGACTTTTAGGCTTTTCAACAATAAAGAGAAACTACAAAAAATCTGAACATCGTAATGCCAAAAATCTGAATGCTTTCTCCTATAAATCAGAAATGAGGCAAAGATGTCCACTCTCATTACTCTTATTTAACATTTTTTGTTAGAAGAACCGTAAGTTTTACTCACTGCAAGAAGACAAGAAAAATAAAGGCATATATCAAAAATAAAAAATAAATAAAACTATTTCTGTTTACAGACAATATTGTTATTTATGTAAAAAATAAGAACTTTTTAAAAGAAGCAAACAGTAGTAGTAATAAATGGATTCAGTAAGGTTTCAGGATATAAGATCAACATTCACAAATAAATCACATTTCTAAAAATAAACATGCAGAAACTGAAATCAGCTACACAATACCATTTATATTTCCTCCAGAGGGAAGGAAATACTTAGACATGCATTGTACAAAACATGTATGCAATCTTCACTTTGAAAATTACAAAATGGTGATAAAATAAGTGAAAGAAGACCTACATATATAGGGATGTATACCACATTAATGAATCAGAAGACTCATCTTTGTAATCAATTCTCTCCAAATATATCTGTATGTTTAACACGTTTTCTATCAAAATATCAGCTAGTTTGTTAATGGAAATAGATAATCTTATTTTAACATTTATATGGAAATGCATAGTCTCATCAATTGATGGTCATTGGTGCTAATTCAGTCTCAGCAGAAATGCCCAATTGGAAGAATGGTGAAGAAGGAAAACTTATTCAGTGCAAAACAACTCAATTGTGATACAGCAGGGTTGTGAAAACAGCAGGGCTTTGAGGCTGCCCTGGGGCCAGCTGGCTCTTGAAGCTAGAAAGTTCAAAGATCGATAGATCTACTCTGCTCTTTGAGGATCTGCTTTGTATTGTTCTGGTCTGTACTGGTCTGCTATACCCTGCTCTGGTGAGACATCTTTGGTGTTTCAGCTCAGCCAGGGAGACAAAGTCTGCAGTCTTTGGTGAAAAGGGAAAGTGTACTCTCAGAGCCAGAGAGAAGCTGGCTTATATATATAGAAGTCTTCACCTCTGCTCCCTGATTGGTGTGTCCTCATGAGAATGAGGATTCTGAATCTTTGCAATTCTGATTGGATGAAGAAAGCCTCAGCCATATGTATTGAAATAAAAATTCAAGGACTCCTTTATAAGAGCTAGCTCAGATGGCAGGAACACTGTATTGGCAGGCACTTCAGTGTAGACCTCTTCCTGAAAGGTGATTTGTTTGATAGGCCCCTGTATAGAAATGGTTGGTAGATGTTTTTCTTTTGAGTTCAGTTAGCTACCAGGAGCCCTTCTTAGAAGGTGTCTTCTTTCTCAAGGTTCACAGTTTCTAGAATATATAAAACAATAAGACAAAGAATATTAAAGTAGGAAAAATTATTGTTCCCAGGATTGTGACTTAACAGTATTTTAAAAAGTGGTATTGGCAGAGGGATAAATACAGAAACCAATGAAACATATATTAAATCAGAAAATTAAAAAAATATATTTGCTCTTTCAAAGACACAATTTAAAAAAATAATGAAATTCTACTTCTGGGAATATAAGCCAAAGAAACCTGAAACAACGATTCAAAGAAATATATGCACCCTTATGTTCACTGCAGCATTATTTATGGCAGTCAAGATTTGGAAGAAACCCAAGTGCCCATCAGCAGATTAGTGGATATAAATGCTGCTGTATGCTTACACAGTGGAATACTACTCAGCCATAAAAAGGAAGGAAATCTGACATGTGTGAAGAAGTATCTCATTGTGATTTTAATTTGCATCTTTCTGATGGCTAGTGATGCTGAGCATCCTTTCATATGTCTGTGGGCCCTCTGTGTGTTCTCCTTGGAGAAGTGTCTGTTCAGGTCCTGTGCCCATTTTTTAAATGGATTTTTTGTCTTCCTACAGTGGAGTAGTGTGAATTCTTTATATGTTTTGGAGATCAAACCCTTGCGCAAGATGTCATGGGCAAATATATTTTCCCATACAGTTGTTCCCTTTTCATTTTGCCAATGTTTTCTTTAGCTGTGCAGAAGCTTTTTATTTTGATGAATCTCCATTTGTTTATTCTTTTCTTTATATCCCTTGCTCTAGGAGACATCTCAGAGAAAATGTTGCTTCATGAAGTATCTGAGATTTTCCAGCCATCATAAACAAATCAACAAATAATAAGTGCTGATGGGGTTGTGGAGAAAAGGGAACCCTAGTGCACTGTTGGTGGGATTGCAGACTGATGCAGACACTGTGGAAAACAGTATGGAGTTCCCTCAGAAAACTAAAAATGGACTGCCCTTTGACCCAGCAATTCCACTGCTAGGATTATACTCTAAGGATCCTGAAACACTGATTCAAAAGAACCTATGCACCCCAATGTTCATAGCAGCACAATTTACAATAACCAAGTGCTGGAAGGGACCTAGGTGTACATCAGTAAATGAGTGGATCAAAAAACTGTAGTAAATTTACACAATGGAATACTATGAAGTAGAAAGAAAGAACTCCTAACCTTTGAGAGAGCATGAATGAAACTGGAGAGCATTATGCTAAGTGAAATAAGACAGGTGGTGAAAGATAAATATCATATGATTTCACATATAAGTGGAACTTAATCAACAAAACAAAGAAGCAAGGAAAATATAACCAGAGACATTTAAATAAAGAACAAACTGACAGTAACCAGAGGGGAGGGAGATAATGGGAGAAAGAAGGAACAGGATTGTCAACATGGTTAAAGGACCCATGGACAAAACCAAAAGGAGATAGGATTGAGGGTGGGGGGGGTTAGGCAGTGGAAAGTAGTGGTGGGAAAATTGACACAACTGTATTCAAACAATGATAAAAAAATACAAATAAAATTTTTGAAAAAAGGAAATCTTACCTTTTGCAACAGCATGGATAGACCTAGAGAATATTATTTTAAGTAATATAAACCAGTCAGAGAAAGACAAGTACCATTTGATTTCACTTATTTGTGGAATCTAATGAACAAAATAAACAAAGTGGAGACAGATTCATGGACAGAGAGGAGACTGACAACTTTCAGAAGAGAGGGCATCGGAGGCTACATGATAGGAATTGGAGGGATTAAGCAAAGAAAATTAAGAAAGACAAGGACACAGACAACAGTATGGTGATTGCCAGAAGGAAAGGGAGTGGGACAGGTAGAAGAAGGTAATGGAGTGAAAAATGATGATGAAAGGAAACTGGAGTTGGGGTGAACACACAATACAATATACACATGATATATTGTAGAATTCTATATGTCACATCTATATCATTTTATTAACCAATGCCACCCTAAATAAATAAATAAATAAATAATGAAAAATAGCCCATAATTTGAATATTTTCAATAAATAAAATATTTATATTAAGAATAGATAAAGACCTTTTACAATTCAACAATGTGACAACTAGCTAATAAAAACAATCATCAGATACTTGAACTCTTACTGAACGATGGAAGATGTACAAATGGTTAGTTAATATGCAAATGAAAAATTGCCCCCATGATTATTCAGCAGGATGGTTATAACAAATTATAACACAATAGAATACTCCTACTCATACATTAGAACAGCTAAACCAAAAGTTATGGCAACAGTAAAAGTTGGCAAGATTATAGAACAAGTTCAACTCACACATTCCTGGAAGATAGTGATATGGTACAATGACTTTAGCAAATGGTTTTATAAATTTGTAATAAATGTATAAAAGTATTTACAATTTTAATTGTACAACTAGCATATTACATAGCAATTGCAGTCCTAGATATTTACTCTAGTAAAATGAGGTATATGCCCATGTAAAATTTGTCATTTAATGTTTTTAACACCTTAATATTAAGACAAAAACTGGAAGCAAGCCAATTGCCCATAAACAGATAGATACACAGGTTGTTGTAACTCCATACAATGAATATTTCTCAGCAATAATAAGGAGTGAACTTCCCAATACACACAACATTAATAAATCATACTGAGTGAATGAAGGGAAACATACTTTGTAATTTCATTTATATGAGTCCCTAGAAAATCCGAGTCTAAATTATAATAACAGAAACAGTTCAGTAGTTGCTTGGGACTAGAAGAGCCCCAGTTGAATGGTATATGGCCTAAGGAGATGTTTTGAGTGTGACAAAAATGTTGTATCTTTTGATTACGGTGTTGGTGTGTCAAAAATCATAGAACTGCATTTTAAAATTCGAACCATTTTATTGTAAAGTAATGATGACTTGATGTTTATTAAAAAGTATAGGTAACTATTTCAGGAATAAAAAGAAATGCATAAATTTATGTATCAATATAAGGGAAAGAAAAACACATAAAGTTAATTATTTCAATAGAGGGCAGGGAACATATCCAGTCATTATAGGAAGCAAGCTTCTGCACAGCTAAAGAAAACATCAACAAAATAAAAAGGAAACAACCATATGGAAAAACATATTTGCCAATGATACCTAAGACAAGGGTTAGAACTTCAAAATATATAAAGAACTCACATGGCTCCATGCCAGGAAGAAAAGCAATACAGTTAAAAAATGGGCAAAGGACATGAACAGACAATTCTCCAAGGGGGACATAAAGAGGTCCCAGAGATTTATGAAAGGATGCTCAGCATCACTAGCCATCAGAGAGATACAAATTAAAACCACAATGACATACCACTTCACACCAGTCAGAATGGTCATCATTAATAAATCAACAAACAACAAGTACTGATGAAGTTGGGGAGAAAAGGGAACCCTAGTACACAGTTGATGGGAATGTAGACTGGCACAGCCACTGTGAAAACAGTATGTGATTCCCTCAAAAAATTAAAGATGGAACTGCCTTTCGATCCAACAGTCCCACTATTGGGACTATACCCTAATAATCCTGAATCACTGATTCAATAGAATCTATTCACCCCAGTGTTCACAGCAGCTTTATTTACAATAGTCAAGTCCTGGAAACTGACTGAGTGCCCATCAGTAAATGAGTGGGTCAAAAAACTGTGGTACATTTATACAATGGAATATTACACAGTGGAAAGAAAGAAGGAAATCCTAGCCTTCATGACAGCATGACAGCATGGGTGGAATTAGAGAATATTATGTTAAGTGAAATAAGCCAAGCAGTGGAAGACAAATACAATATGATCTCACCTATAAGTTGAGCCTAATCAACAAAACAAACAAATGAGGAAAGTAGAACCAGAGACTTGGAAACAAAGAACAAACTGACAGTGACCAGAGGGCTAAGGGGAGGGGAAAAATGGGAGAAAGAAGGGTAAGGGGCAAGCAAAAGAACATGAATAGAGGACTCAAGGGCATGGATAATGGGAGGATTGACTTTGGGAGTGGGGCAGAGATGGGATAGGGGTGAGCAATGGGGAAAAAGGCGAGGCAACTGTAATTGAACAACAGTAAAAAAGAAAGAAAAGAAAGGAAGAAAGAAAAAAAGAAAGAAAGAGAAGTTTGGATTTGAAGAGACCTCCTCTAATTCTGTGCTTGTCATTTCCTAACTTGGATAGATAATATACCCAATTCAGTTTTCTCATTTGCTTTCATAAGTTTAATATTTATACTTACTTTCAGGTATAGATTTAATAAATTCTATGCATTTTTATTAGTGTTATACTATTGAGAATAGTATTTCTTAAGTAATGTACTTGCTTCTCACCTATTACCATGTTAATATTCTTGTCACCTACCCCAGATTGCCACTCTGCTTTGATTTGATCGGTCCCTGTTGAGATGTAAAACCACTACTGCCACGCTCTGTTGTCCCCCGGCACTAGCACCACCCTGTCCCTTGGGAGATGCTCATTGCTCCTGTGTGAATAATTAAGTAGGTGCTCCAGTATCAAGGACAAGAGCAACTGCATGCTTTCTTTCTGGGGAATTTCCATTTCAAAATTTCTTAGGCATACTCACTCTCATTTTTACTGTGCAATAAAATACCTAGTTTCTGTGGATTTCTGAGAGATATGGGAGTCTTTTCTTGTTGTCTTGTTGAGTCTAGTTTGAGTACCCAGAAGAATCTCATACTAGGATTCAGGTGGAGGCATCTAGGCACATCAGAGAGTGTTGGGCATTATTATATCTGCAGAGGCTCTCCCACATGCTAGGTTAATTTCTTCCTCTTATTGCCTGGAATTTTGCTACTGCCTGCCTAAATAGACACCTGTTTTACAGGAAACTTGATTAAGACTTTTAAAATTACTTATAGGGCTTATTTCTACTGAAAACTTTTTCTGAAATATATTTATTGATTGTGCCATTACAGTTGACCCATTTCCACCCTTCATTCCCCTCCACCCTGCACACCCCCTCCCACCCACATTCCCCACTTTATTTCATGTCCATGTGTCATAAGTTCTTTAGCTTCTACATTTTCCACACTACTCTTGCCTTCTTCCTGTCTATTTTCTCACCACCGTCTATACTACTTATTCTCTGTACCTTCTCCCCCCCTCCACTCCTCTGTTGCTAATCTTCCAGCTGATTTCCATTTCTGTGGCTCCACTCTTGTTTTAGGTGTCTGCTTAGTCATCTTTTGTTTTAGGTGTGGATGTTAATAACTGAGTTTGTTGTCCTTTCACTGTTCATATTTTTTATCTTTTTTTCTTAGCATTAATGTTTAACATTTCATATAATAAGGGCTTAGTGATGATGAACTCCTTGAACTTGACCTTATCTGAGAAGTACTTTATCTGCTCTTCCATTCTAAATGAAAGCTTTGCTGGATAGAGCAGTCTTGGATGTAGGTCCTTCTGTTTCATGACTTGGAATACTTCTTTCCAGCCCCTTCTTGCCTGTAAGGTCTCTTTTGAAAAAGAGACAGCTTCTGGCCAAGATGGAGGCATAGGTGGAAATACTGTGCCTCCTCGCACAATCAAGATTAAGGACAACAAAGATTTATGAACAATAACACAACCAGAACACAGAATATTGAACTATGGAAGTCGGACAACCATTCAACCAGACCAGTAAGAGGGGCGGAGTTGGCAGTCAGCAGAGAGGGAACGGGACAGGAAAAGGCAGTGGCTGGCAGACCCAGGGGCACCAGGGAGTGTAGGTGGTGAGGAGCTTGTAGACCACAGCTGCGGGGAAAAGATGAGCAGAGCACATAGGGCATGCAGGATGGCTGGTCGACCGTGGACACACATTCACACACAGATAAACTAGGCAAGAGCAGTCAGAGACAGACCACACAGTCCAGGGCTCCAGCAACAGAAATAAAGCCTAAAAACATTGATTGAAAGGGTGCTGGGAGAGACTCCCAGCCTCACAGGGGAGGTCATTGGGGAGACCCACAGGGTCCTGGAGCATGCATAGGTCCGCCCACCTGGGAACCAACCCCAGGGAGGCCCAGTTTGCTTGTGGGAGGCAGCAGAAGGGACACAAATCTGAGAGGGTGTGGAACAGGTGCCATTGTTCCCTCTCTGACCTCACCCCTAGAGACAGCATCACAACCCAGTGACGAGGTTGCCCTGCCTTGGTAAACACCTAAGGCTCCACCACCAATACATAACAGGCACCACCTGACCAAAAATGACTCAAACAGAAGAACAGCTCAAATCCCCAGAGCCAACACTTTTAAGTGACCAAGAGATAGCCAACCTATCAGAGGCACAGTTCAAAACACTGGTGATCAGGATGCTCACAGCACTGGTTGATTTCAGTCACAAATTAGATGAACAAATGTAGGCACTGATAAGTGAAATGAAGGAAAATGCACAGGGAACCAATAGTGATGGAAAGAAAACTGGGACTCAAATCAATGAAGTGGACCAGAAGGAAGAAAGAAACAACCAAACAGAAAAGAATGAAGAAACAAGAATTCAAAAAAATGAGGAGAGGCTTAGGAACCTCCAGGACATCTTTAAACATTCCAACATCCTAATTATAGGAGTACCAGAAGGGGAAGCGGAAGAACAACAAGTGGAAAACTTTTTATTATTTATTTATTATTATTTTGTTGGAACAAATAATAAAGAGGAACTTCCCCAATCTGGCAAAGGAAATAGATTTCCAGGAAGTCCAGGAAGCTCAGAGAGTCCCAAAGAAGTTGGACCCAAGGAGGAACACACCAAGGCACATCATAATTACATTACCCAAGATTAAAATGGAGAGAATTCTAGGAGCAGCGAGAGATAAGGGGACAGTTACCTACAAAGGAGTTCCCATCAGACTGTCAGTTGATTTCTCAAAAGAGACCTTACAGGCAAGAAGGGGCTGGAAAGAAGTATTCCAAGTCATGAATGGCAAGGATCTACATCCAAGATTCCTCTATCCAGCAAAGCTTTTATTTAGAATAGAAGGGCAAATAAAGTGCTTCTCAGATAAGTTCAAGTTAAAGGAGTTCGTCATCACCAAGCCTTTATTGTATGAAATGTTAAAGGGACTTATCTAAAAAAAAGAATATAAAAAAATGAACCGTGAAAAGACAGCAAACTCCCAGTTATTAACAACCACACCTAAAACAAAAGCTGACAAAGCAGACACCTAAAACAAGAGCAGAGCCACAGAAATGGAGATCAGCTGGAAATTTAGCAACAGGGGAGTGGGAGGAGGTGGAGGAGAAGGTACAGAGAATAAGTAGTATAGACGATGGGGAGAAAATAGACAGGGAGAGGGCAAGAGTAGTGTGGGAAATGTAGAAGCTAAAGAACTTATGACACATGGACATAAAATAAAGGTGGGGGAATATGGGTGGGAGGGGGTGTGCAGGGTGGAGGGGAATGAAGGGGGGAAATGGGACAACTATAATGACATAATCAATAAAATATATTTTAAAAAATTCACATGATAACAGTAACAATGAGAGGATTTGTGGTTTTCTTCCATGTGAAGTGGTTGTGCCAAGAGGGGTCCAGAAACACATAATTTATCTTGACATTCCAAAGGTATGTGATAGAAGCAAAAAATACAATAGGCTCAATTAAGGTAAAGATTGAGTTTTGTCAGGGAAGACTGTAGCCCAGCACATGACTACCTGCCATGAAATGCTTAGTTAAAAAGTTTTAATTTCAGAGCATCCTATGTGGTTGCTTCAGTTTTCTGAGTTTGTAATGCTGTCATGCAGGTGTCCCCCAATCTTGTCAGATTTAATATGTGATCTTCTCTTTATTCAGACTTTCCCCTTTTGGTCATAAATCAGTTCAAAGGATACAATGATGTCCAATATTTTGGTTGGACAATGTGGCTCCCATGGTTCTAGGAAGGCTCCTTCTTAGAAAGTTTTAGTGTCAGCACTTGTTTTACTCAATGATGGATCATTGTGGATGGGGAAGACCATAACCTCAAATGGAAGTCAAGACCAAATTTTTTTCAAAAGTAAAAAGTAGGTAAATTGGAAGTAGTCAGGTCTTAAGGGCCTTTAAGAAAAACACTCTGGTTCATTTCTCATCTATAACCTATCATGATCAAAGTTTTGCCATCTGTGTCACTCCTTTGTATTTTGCATCAAATATAATATTTTCTTATAGTTTGAATGAACACCACATACCTTTTCAGTTTTCATATCTGACCACCAGATGGGTTCCTATTTACTATGTATGGCCTGTCTCCTTCCCATTGGAAGCACTCTGGTGCTATTATTAACCTTGATTTTTGCTAGTTGTGCAATTGGAAACTGTAAACTTAAGGTTTAATCAAGGTCAAGGCTGTACTAACATAATGCTGTAAATTACAATTACCATCTAAAACTCCAGAGAACAGGAGGATAGTAACAGTTTCATAAGTAAAATTTCTGTGCCTCAGCAGCAGTTATAGAGGGCCACATTTTCATACCCTTTTCAGCTTCTGTCTGAATTAATATAGTTAAAAGTGCTTGTTGGGTTAGAGGGTAAGCACATTCCCATAATTAGCTTCTGGCATTTATACATAAAATTCCTTTCTTAATATTTATTTACTACTAACTTTCTACAACTTTTCTGGTGCAATGGTTGTCCCTGGTGGGTTCTGGAAAAAGGGAAGTTACCTTGACATTCCAAAGGTAGGTGATCATAGATCACAAAAGACAATAGCAAGCTCAGTTAAGGTAAAGATTGATCTTTGTCAGGGAAGATTCTGGCCTACCACATGACTACCTGCCATGAGTTGCTTTTAGTTAGAAAGTTTTAACTTTCAGACCATTCTATGTGGTTACTTTCATCCGTGTGTTTGTAAAGCTGCCACACAGACCTTCCCTGGGCTTGTCAAGTTTAACATGTGACTCCTTTTTTGTCCACACATATCACATAGCTAAGTAGAGAGCCACAGCAAGAAACCAGATCCTTGAATTTATGACACAAAGAACAAATGCTGAATAGTAAACTTGAACTGACCTGGGGTGTATTCTTTTTGGCTCCTAATCATTACCCCTCCACCACCCTTTTTACATCTGAACTGTGGAAGTTGTATGCCCTGGGATAGCTCCAACTTCAATATTTTTATCTCCCAATATCTATTTTGTCACAATGCTGAGCATAGTGCTGTTTACACAGACGTTATGTGCCTGAAGATGTTCACTCAATATTGATGAATGTATAAAAGAATGATGGCCTCATTTCACATGTATCGACAAATACACTTTTGGGTATTTTTTTAAATTTGTTTTTAAAGTTTAGTCCTCTATAAAACATCTTCTGTGCTCTGACAAATAAATGCTTGTTTTAAAAGAATTTGATGTTTAGTTGAGTTTTTGTTGTCTTTCTTCCGAAAGGAACAGTGGTAGCTACACACATAAATGTGTGCCTAATTAACTGTTAGCTTATCTTCCTCTGAATTCATAACACCCACAGCAGTCTTGGCTCTAACAGAAGCCAATGTGATTGTAGGGAGTTAGCTTTTATTACACTTGGACCAAACAGAACAGGTATGACGTTGTAATTGAAGTTTGTGGAAAGCAGAACTCTGTATTTTTCCCCTCTCCCCCAGAGATTATCCAATAAAATAGAGTTTGTTCTGCACAATAACTAAGAATTAGCAAGCTGGCAGCCTCTATCACTGCTGTCCTCTCACCCTACTGTCCAAAGGGCCAGATATCCTGAGAAAACAGATCCTCAGAAAGATGCAGGATGGCAGGTGCAACAATGGAATAAGGGAGTTCTATAATTCAGGGAAAATAAAAAAAACAGTAATTTTATTTAAATAAGCCGAATTACCCTAACAAGTTGTTTTTCAATTTTAGCAGCACTAGAAATTTTATCTTCCTAACTCAACCCCAGGTATTGCCTCTGCTGCTAGAATGAAATATTAGCAATAGAAACACCATTCCAGTTAGTCTCTATTCGACCCCAAGCTTTAATAAAAATAATGTGTAGGCTTTGATTGAGTGTAGTATCGCTATAAGAGCCTTGAATTTAAACTGGGAAATAAAGAAAATTGCATAATGTGTGAGAACACTTTGACTAAAATAGAAATTTTACTTCAGTCCCATCTGGCTGTCAAAAGGCCACTTCTAATACTTTCACAAAGTGATTTAACTTCACAGTAAAATATAAGAAAGCATAAACTGAAAATGCAAAAATTCAAACTACAAATTAAACCAAACCTCTATCTCCTTTGCAAAGTTTGAGCTCTTGTTCTGCACTCTCTGCAGGAACACAACTCACAAACTTGTTTATTAGGCTCTGCTCCTCTTTTTTATTAAGCACTTTCTGTTTGCGATTTTAAATCATTTAAAAGAAGAAAAAATCATCCAGAAATAGAACTCCTACATAATTGGTCAAATGCTTGAATTGGAATGTATTCCGCACTTGCTTCAATATTTTGAGAGAAGGCAACACGGGGTTTGCTATGGAGAGTTAGTTGGCTGAGTTTGCGAAGCATATGGATCTTTTGGAGCCATGAGCCATATTCCAGATCCCCTGGTGGTCCTGGTGCATCCACCTCACAGCCATGGTTGGGAATATTACCTCATATTTCTTGAGGAAAGTTTGCTAAAACTGATTCTGAAAAATCTAAAGGAAAATGCCAGTTTGGTGATAGTCACGTATGAATACACATGTGAATGGTGGGAACTCTGGTGTGTTTGCAGTGAGACTCAGGGTCCAAATGGAGGATGGAGACATTCTGATGGTACCAAAGGCATTTTTAAAAAGGCATTTGCTACTTTGTCTCACTGAACACTCTTTGATGCTCTATTCCAATGTTCATTAAGACTCTATAAAGAAAGACAAGTACTGTATGATTTCACTTATATGTGGAATCAAATCAATAAAATAAACTAACAAACAAAATAGAAACAGACTAATAGGGACAGGGAACAGATTGACAGCTGTCAGAGGGGAGGCTGGTTAAAAGGCCAGGTGAAAAAGGTAAAGGGATTAAGCAAAAAAAACCCCCAAAAACCCAACCCTCATAAATACAGAAAATAGCATGATGATTACCAGAGGGGAAGAAGGGGTGGGGAGAGGTAGAAGAGGGAAAGGAGGGGGATATAAATGAGGATGGAAGATGACTTGACTTAGGGTGGTAAACATGCATTATATAATTGTGCACCTGAAGCCTATATTTTATTTTTTAAAAAATTATTTATTGATTGATTGAGAGAGAGAGAGTTGTTATTCCATTTATTTATGTATTCATCTGTTGATTTTTGTATGTGTGCTGACCAGGGATTGAATTAAAACCTTGGTGGATTGGTACAATGCTCTAACAAACAGAGCTACTCGGCCAGGGACTGAAATCTATATAACTTTATTAACCAATGTCACTCCAATAATTTCAATAAAAGAGGATCTACAACAAAATATGATAAAGAAGGTGGATGTGATGTTGGAGACATACTTCAGAAGCAGGCACTGTTTGCCTATTAAAAATAGCATGTTTACCCAGATTAACCAGAGAATCAAAGAAAATAAAACCTCCTTGTCTGGGAGGAGAAAAGTGAGGCCATGAATTCTATCAGGAAATCTAAACTCTTTGAAGAGTTTAGTTTGGCCAGTGAAAGAAACAGAAGCTCTATCTATACTTCATTACCTCTGGGTAATCACAAACTCTCACACACACTCGCCCACCAAGAAAATACAACTATTGACAGACTTACTTATTCTTACCTCCAAAGCAAAATACAGACCACATTGGAGGATTTGTCTTCAAGCCTATGGGTCTGGAAATTATCTCAATTATTATTACATATCCCTTTTACAGATGAGAAAACTGATGCTTTGTTACTTAGGAAGGTAAATTACTTACCCGAGATCAACCAGTTAATAAGTGAGGGGTCTGAAATATAAGCCTCATTTCTTTTATTCCACAGTCCATACTACTGTTCTACAGCTCTGCTGCCATCCGTCCTTTGGGTCTCTTCTAATGGGTGCCCTATCATTTCCCATTAAGTATCTTCTAGTAGCCAAGAGTTTTCCACAGAATCATAACAAAATTATGCTTTTAATTTTCAGGATAGTCTCTGATCTCTTCTCACCTCCTTGTCAAAAATTACATGTCTGATCCATCACTCCTACAAAGCTGTGCTCTACAATTTCCAGTATCAGACATAATTTTTATATTAACACATTTAATCTAAAGTATCAATGTCTGATTACAATGTATCACAATTATATCCTAAATTCATTTGTCAAAATGCTTCTTTAATTACACAGTTATGCTCTATTGATTTCTCCACTCCCTCCTACTTATTAGATCTTAGAATAGAGTTTATGTTTCTGACTTCTCACACTGTGTTTTTCCAATCAGCACGTACTCCCCAGGATTTACTCCCACTCTCTTCTCTATGCCGCTCCTAGTTTTCATGCTTTGTTGGGGGTTGCACTCTACATAAAACACTGTACACATACACTAAAACTTTTCAAAACATATTTTAGCTATGCAAAGCAATTTTACATATGTTGTTTCATTTAATTCTTATAGAACTTACTGTTCTAAGAATTACTATTACTATTTTGAGTTCCAGCCAAGATGGAGGTGTAGGCAGAAATGCTTCACTTCCTTGTACAACCAAAAAAAGGATAACAACCAATTTCAAAACAAAGAACAACCAGAACTGCCAGAAAATCATTTGCATGGAAGTCCAACAACCAAGAAGTTAAATAAATATTCATTTAGGCTGGTAGAAAGGGCAGACACAGACAGCTGGGGCAGAGAGAACACACAGCAAGTTGGATGGAGGGCCAGGCTGGTGAGGGGTAGCTGGCAGACCTCACAGGCTCTCCCACCTTTGTACACTGATAAGCTGGGAGGAACAATGGAGGAACAAGACAGACCGAAACCCCAGGGTTTCAGCGTGGGAAACTAAAGATTAAAAAACCCTGACTATAAAAAACTGTGGGGGTTGCAGCAGCAGGAGAAACTCTCATCCTTATAGGAAAGTTCACAATTCCGTCATGGGAAGTGAGGAAAATGACAGAAAGTAGGAAAAGGGTAGAGAAAGTAGCAATGTTCCCTCTCTGAACCCACCCCCACAGACAATGCCACAACAGCAGAAAAGAGGGTTGCCCCACCATGGTTAATACCTAAGGCTCCGCCCCTTTATCAAATAACAGGTGTACCTATTATTTGGCCCAAATGAAAGAGCAGGTCAAACTCCAGAAAAAGAACTAATTAATGAGGAGAAAAACAATATATCTGTTGCAGAGTTCAAAACACTGGTAATCAGGATGCTCACAGAATTAATTGAGCTTGGTCACAAAATGAAGGAAGAAACGAAGGCTACACAAAAGGAAATAAAGGAAGATATACAAGGAACCAACCTTGAAGAGAATGGAACCAAGACTAAAATAAGCGATTTGGAACACAAGGATAAAAGACGCATCCAACCAGAACAGAATGAAGAAACAAGAATGCAAAAAAATGAGGAGAGGCTTAGGAACCTATGGGACAACTTTAAGTGTTCCAATATCTGAATCATGAGAGTGCCAGAAGGAGAGGAGGAAGAGCAAGATACTGAAAACCTATTGGAACAAATAATGAAGGAAAATTTTCCCAATCTAGTGAAGGAAATAGACTTCTGGAAAGTCCAGGAAACCCAGAGAGTCCCAAAGAAATTGGACCCAAGGGGCAACACACCAATGCACATAATAATCAAGTTACCCAAGATTAAAGATGAGGAGAGAATCTTAAAAGCAGCAAGAGAAAAAAAGGAGACAGTTACCTACAAAGGAGTTCCCATAAAACAATCAGCTGATTTCTCAAAAGAAACCCTGCAAGTAAGAAGGGGCTGGAAAGAAGTATTCGAAGTCTTGAAAGGCAAAGACCTACATCCAAGCTTATTCTATCCAGCAAAGCTATCAATTAGAATAGAAGGGCAGATAAAGTTCTTCACAGATAAAGTAAAGTTAAAGGAGTTCATCATTACCGAGACCTCATTATATGAAATGTTAAAGAGATTTATCTAAGAAAAAGATGATAATCAAAACAATGAATATAAAAACAACAACAAACTCATACCTGTCAACAACTGAATCTAAAAAACAAAAACAAAACTAAAAACTAAGAAAGCAACTAGAACAAGAATGGAATCATAGATGTGGAGATCATTCAGAGGTTTATGAGCTGGGATGGGAAAAGTGGGGAATGAGGGGAAGGTACAGGGATTAAGAAACATAATTGGCAGGTACAAAATAGACAAGTGGAGGTTAAGAATAGTATAGGAAATGGAGAAGCAAAAGGACTTAAATGCATGACCCATGGACATGAACTAAGTGAGGAGATTGCTGGAGGAAATGGGCATGACAGGCAGAGGGGGACAAAGAAAGAAAATTGGAACAACTGTAATAGCATAATCAATAAAATATACTTTAAAAAACTGAAAAAATTATCTTCCTGCCCTCATGGAGCTAAGTAAAGATAGCCCAGAATTTATTATCAGTGATGGTATGGGTTTTTGTGGAAAACTTAAGTGTTCTGAATTATTTTAAACTGGTCCATGAAGTGAGGCTTATCGCTGATAAATGGGTCAGTTATTTTTACTTGGCAACATACCCTTGACTTAATGAATAAATTTGTTCTAGAAAATTTGTCTGTAGAGTGAAACTTGCCTTTGCTTCTGGTAACTTTCAATATAAAATTGAACACCTTTTCTGGTGCGAAAAGTTGTATAAGTTGAAACTTGTGTGGATGTGCCATGTGAGCAGCAAAGGAAAGGAAGAAAAGAAATTTGTGTTCACCTGGTTTGTGCAGTCCAAACGGCAGCTTGCTTATCTCAGCAATATTTGGGAAACTTTCTCAGCTAGAATGTACTTTTTTTCAACTTCCAGTGTCATTTATTTTTTTTTTAGAATATAGATACAATTAACTGTAGCAAGACAGTGCTCAATAGTATTTAAGCTTCATTTTAAATAGTATGGGCTTGCCAGCATCCATATCAATGATGGCAGCATCACCAGATTTCAAAGACTTTGGGCCATCTTCCATCTTTTTCCCAGAGTGAGGATCACTCTTCTCCTTCAGCTCAGCAAATTTGCAAGCAATATGAACTGTGTGATAATCCAGAACAAGTGCATATCCAGTGCTGATTTGGCCTGGATGGTGGAGGATAATCACCTGAGCTGTGAAGCCAGCTGATTCCATTGGTGGGTCATTTTTTGCCATCACCAGCCACACTGACACAACGAACATCTTTGACAGACGTGTTCTTGACACTGAAGCCCACATTATCATCAGGAAATGATGATAAGCATCACTGAAAGCTTCATGGTGCATTTCAACAGACTTCAGTTGTAACTTTGACTGGAGCAAAGGTGACTACCATGACAGATTTGAGAATGCCAGTTTCTAATTGGCCCACAAGGACAGTACCAATGGCACCAATTTTGTAGACATCCTGGAGAGGCAGATGCAAGGGTTTGTCTGTTGGACAAGTTGGTGGCAGGGTACAATCCAGAGCTTCAAGCAGCATGGTTCCACTGGCACTGCCACCTTTATGGGTGACTTTGCACCCCTTGAACCATGGCATGTTAGCTCTTGGCTCCAGCATGTTTTTGCCATTCCATTCAGAAATTGGCACAAATGCTACTGTATCAGGGTTGTAGCCAATTTTCTTAATGTAGGTGCTGACTTTTTAAACAATTTCCACATATCTCTTCTGGCTGTAGGGTGGCTCAGTGGAATCCATCTTGTTAACACCAACAATCATCTGTTTTACACCCAGTGTGTAAGGCAGAAGGGCATGCTCACAGGTCTGCCCATTCTTGGAGATACTGGCTTCAAACTCACCAACACCAGCAGCAATAATCAGGACAGCACAGTCAGCCTGAGGTGTCCCTGTAATCATGTTTTTGGTAAAGTTTCTATGTCCTGGGCATCAATGATGGTCACATAATACTTGCTGGTTTTGAATTTCCACAGGGAGATATCACTGATGATGCAATGCTCACATTTGGCTTTCAGTTTATCCAATAACTCAGGCATACTTGAAAGAGCCCTTCTCCATCTCAGCAGTCTCCTCAAATTTTTCAATGGTTCTTTTGCTGATCCCACCATATTGTAGATCAGATCGCCAGCAGTGGTAGTCTTGCTGGAATCTACGTGTCTGATAACCACAATGTTGATGTAAGTCTTTTCCTTTCCCATTTTGGCTTCATGTAGTGGTGGTTTTCTCAACACCTGTGTTCTGGCAGCAAACCTGTTGAGAAAAAAAAAAGCCAGAATGTACTTCTTCATAAGAATAGTTTTCTGTTCTCCTTCACCTCAAGTGTTTTTTTGCCTCTGACCAGAAATTTCTAATTTTTCTAATTTTGTCTTTTCCTGTTTACCTATGGGATATAGAACTGCAAATATACATCACATTTTCAATGACCAGATATACTGGAGATGTGACTAGATAATATTTAATGAATTAAAATTTTGTTCTTAAATAAGATGTATTTAATTTACAGGGTTAAGTACCTTTAAAATGATTGTTGGAATAGCCCCCCATTTCTGTGCTGCTTTTGTGGAGAAAAAAGAGCCAAACCACTTAGCACTGAATTCTGCATGTTCCCTCTCCATCTGCCCAAAATACAGCAGTCCCTTGGCAGGCAGCACATCTTACATTTCTTTAGTGTCTTCACTAGATCTTGGTTCTATGCTGGACACGCAGTAATGATTTGTATTGCTCCCTTGTCAGTTATGCCCACACCTGGCACGAGTTACCTCTCCCATTTACTGACATAGCTGTGAGTTGCTTCTACACCTGAGAGTGAGCACATTGAAGATGAGAACTGCTTTTGACTCATGCCTACCACTCCCACACTCAACATCATGCCTGGTGTTTTGTAGGTGGCCAGTGAATGTGAGATAAATAAACAAATGAATGACCATTTATTTTGATTTACTTAACTAATTGATTTTGATGTTATTGTGACACTACTGTCAGTACAGCAATCCCTCAAATAATGTCATTTTTATTATAATATTGATGAGAATCCATAAAAACTTAACTCTTGTTTATATCAATTAGCATATGGTAAAACTTGTTTTGTTGTCTTAAAATTACAGAATCTATCAACTACATTAAACAGAGACTTATAGGTTTTAGCTGGTTGGCTCAGTTGGTTGGAATGACATCAGATAACCAAAGAGTTGTGGTTCAATTTTCAGTCAGGTCACAAGCCTAAATTGTGCATTTAATCTCTGGTATATGCACATATGATCCCAGGTCCAAGTTTGTATGGGAGGCAACCAATTGATGTTTCTCTTTCTCCTTTTCTCTTTTTCTAAAAAGCAATTAAAATGCCCTTAGGTGAGGAAATAAATAAAGACAGTATACACAAGCTTTGCTTTCAAGGAGTGTGTGAGATTTATGGCATGTAATCTTCCTTTCTGCTCTACCAGATCAGCTTTCACCTGTCCTAAAGGATAAATTTTCCCCTGACAGTTTCCCCGAATCTTGAGTAAATGGTAGACTTTTCCTGCCTGCTACTTGCACAAAATTAGGTACAAATTATTGCTATGTTCATTACTTTCATACATGCATCTGGCAGTATGATGGGTGCCTTAACACTTGTGTTAACATCAAACACAATTGTTTAATATTTGTCAGCTGACAGTTTCTCTCTCCATACTGGACCTGTGGAGAAGAGCCAGCATGGTCACAGGAGAGACTCAACAGAACACTGTTCCCCACACTTTAGCTTCCATATGTTCTCCCTGAGCCAAAGATTTGTGTGGTTCCTGGAAAGGGTGGTACTGTCATGCTACCTAATTGAGCCTTTTTCTAAGTAAAAATAGAACAGAATAATTAGAATAGAATAGAATAGAATAGAATAGAATAGAATAGAATAGAATAGAATAGAATAGAAAATAGAATTCAATACAATAGAAATTTCCCATCTAATGTCATGTCATGTCTTGTGTCTTCAATTGCATGAACTGAATTCCTATGGCTTAAGGGACAAAATGTTTTTAAAATAACATAGATTTTCAAAAAATACCGGCTTATGTCTTCTGGCTACATAATAAAGACCCCTATTCTATCTTTGGATCATGTGGTTTGTCTAAGAAGTCTGGGGCATGGTTCTTCAGGGGTCCAGTGTGTTGTCTTCTTTCATCCCTTCTTGAGGTCTTCTGTCAGAATCCTTAGCCTTGTCGTAAATCATACAGAGAGTTCTCTTATTTAGGGACATCACCCTTCTCTAGGTATCACATGGATCCATCATCCCTGCAGGCTTTCTGGTGCTCGGGCCCCCACAGAGTTGGCAAGCTACATTTTTTCTGTCTTGCTGTATAACACTTGGCTCTCTGGGCACTCAAACAACACTAATATTCTGTGTCCTGCACATTTCTTTATGAAGAAAACTTATTCAATTTTTACTGATGCCTTCCATTTCAGAATTCAGGCCTTGCGAATGTGGCTGAGTGAGTGGGACAGAGGCCATGGGGTCTCCTCCATGGCTATGGATCCTCTCAGTGCTTATGCAGTTAAGTCACTTTTGACTTGAGGTTTCTTTCTGTGATGCAAAATGATATCAGAAGGCCAGAGGGGACCACTTCCTCAGGTAGGCTAGACTCTGAATCCCAGAGTCTCTTAATCTGGGACTGTTGGGAACCTCTCTGTCTGGTTTCAGGAATTGTAACCACCCCCTGTGGCTAAGGCTGAGTGAGTGACCTTTGGACTGTGAGCCACTGAGGAAACAAAGCTTATCTCCCTGGCAAGAGCACTGCTTCTGGCATCTCTAGCCCCCAACACTTGGTCAGTTAGTCAGAGTCTATGGGTAAGACCCCTCAGAGGAGGGGCAACCCTAGCAGACATGATAATGTGGGAGGCCATCAAGAAAAGACTCGGGGGCTGCAGTAAAGTGAGGGTGAAGGACCTTCAAACCCCTTAGCTATTTTGACATAACCCAAGTCCCCTTTCCCTCTGGGAGAAGCTCTGGGAGAAGTGCTTCCTGGATCTAATCCATTTAAGCCTGAATCTTGATGGGGAGGGGGTGCAGCCCTCTGCCAGCTAGAGCAGGTTTTGGGGTGATCAGATATAAGAAAGAATTAGTAAATTCCTGTGAAGTCTGCTTTGCTAAGAGTG